>JAYJMB010007162.1:0-10441 GCA_036873735.1 Pouteria campechiana
GTGTAACATCCCATCAGTTTCTTTATTATGAATTTAGTCAAAATAGTTGTTCCTTAGAGTTAGGAAGTAATTTTAAATTGCTCTATATTTTAGGATTTTAAAAAAGTCTTTGTTATCTCATGTGTATATTTAACTGCTGCAAAATGTATATGAAAAGTAGAAATGATTTTCTCAGTCTGATAGTATTTTCATGTCATAGAAATTTGGAGAAAGAGTTTGATGATTGTTGCATCCTTCAAACCTTCCAGTAAGGGATTCAAGAGAGAGTTTCTCTACCTCCTTTGAGTCAATTTTCTAATTCTTCTTAGCAAGATCCATCCTTGATGACCTAATAATATATCATATTTTTACATCTAAATTCACATGTTAAGATATTTTTTTAATATTTTTCAGTGGATATTTTACTTAATATAGTTTAATTTTATTGATCTGTAAAATAAAACTAAAAATTACAAAAGATATTACTTTAAAGCAATTTTTAGGATTGATGGAGGCATATTTGAAAAATTTGTTCAACATGAAAGTTTTAGCCTTTATTCTTAGCTTTCAAATGCATCAAGAATTACATCATTCTAAATTTATATGAGAAAATTATGGCTAAAAAGTGCAACTGCCTATAGAGCTTCACATTCATTTGCTACTTCGTTCGACAGAAGGGGTCACTTTGAAGACTCATAACTCATAAAAGATGGATGATTCAGAAAAAGTAATCAACATGAAAGTTGTAGCCCCTAAAATTATCTATCCAATGCAAAAAGAATGGTGTAATTCTAATTTTGTACAAGAAAGTTATGATGGAAATAGTGCTACTCTCCCCAAAAAATTCTGAAGTATCAATTTCAAAGGTACACAAAAGGCGATAATTTGAGGGCCCATGACTCAAAATACAAGTAGAATTAGGAAAAGTGATTAACATAAAAGTTATATAAATTAAAATTATCTATCTAATTTAATAAAAATCACTCAATTTGGAGTTTTTATAAGAAAGTTATGATAATTCTACTAAAACTACTCTAGAATATCAAAAACTCCAAAGCAGAACAAAAAGCTTCGAACCAACATTTTTTACTCCAAAGTTCACTTCAAAGAACTCGGAAGTAGCATTTTTTACTTCAAAGTTCACTTTAGAAAACTCTGAAGTAGGAATTCAAATTTTTTCTCAATCTTCAGTGCATCCACAACAAGAAACAAAGTTTGAAATCAAACTTAGTTATTTTTTCATACGTTAGAGGTTGCAAATTTAAGAGTATGAGACATGTGGATTGAAAAGTATTATTAAAAGGTAATTTTAGCTCAAGATTGTATTACAATTTTTAGAACTTAGGATATGCAATAGCTTAGTTATTTTGAGAACTTCTATTTTTATACATTGCAACATTTTGGAAGCTATATTTTCATAAAAAAAAGACTGAGTTATTATTGAAGGAGGATCTCTATGCGTAGAGGCATTGCAATTCATGGAGGAGTTCTACCAAAACCTTTCTACTTGGGTTATTTAAAGAGACATCCAGAACATAGTTGAGGAGGGATGGGAGAAGTTTTCCAAGGGAGCATGAAAAGGATTTCGAGTTCTGCAATCATGCATATTTTAGAGAGTTTTATTTTTATTATTAACTAAATTCCTTTTTTTGGAGTAATGATGTAGCCCTTATTGCTATTTATTATTAACAAAGATTGTTGGGTTACTAATTTAATATCATCTTGTTTCATTCATTGTGTAAATGCAATCATCTGATTTATTTAATTGTCTAGTCATCAATAATGTGAATTAGCTTGATTATCTTTGAGTATGTGGTTAAGGTAGACACCATATGTTAAACCATTTACTATACTCTTTTAAATAAATGAGTAGATGGCTAAGGTAGATGCCATATGCTAAACTATTCTACTTGGTTCATTAAAGTTCTTCTAATCTTCATGAGTTTTTAACCTCAATTACACTATATTTTATAGGTAATTGGAATGAGAGAAAATACTTTATTTAAACTTGGATGTCTAACAGTAATAATCATACAGTGGATAGAACAAACCCAAGATGATGAATTGATACCAACATTGCAATAACATTGAATTTCATTGAGTGGTGAAGTCAGATCCCTAGACTTTTACAACCTGAATACTATTTTACATTACTTAAGCCATTATTTTCTATTTATTTTACATTACACTTTTAATTACTTAGTCTCTAAATTATCTTTCAGATTTAGGATAACTTAGTATTAGTAACTAAATATAATTGAATCAGTTTTACAATTCTCTATGGTATCGACCCTTGCTAAGCACGCTGTACTGCTATACACTTGTGTACTTGCAAGGAATAATAATTTGGCCATCAAGTTTTTGGCGTCATTGCCGGGGAGCTGGTTCCAAATTGATTTGATTATTTAGTAATAATTTTTTTCCATTATTGTATTGAATTTTATTTAGGATTTTTAATTCTTTATTTCTTTTGCAGAACTGTGAATGCAAGGAAGATGATCACTGAATCCAGTTCTGTTGCCCTAGAATGATAACATTGGTAAAAAGGAAATAGAGGCAGAAAACATATGTGAAGAAGGTGTTCAGATGGCTGACAATGTGGAAATAGAGTAGTTGAACAAGCTAAATAGCTGATGAAGGAAATTGCACGCCCAACGATTGGAATTTCACCTTCATGCATTGTTTTAGATCACAATGCCAGGAATTATGATCTGAAGCATATACACTTTAACATGCTTCCTTCTTTTCATGGTGTAGCTATAGAAGATCCCTTAACATTCATGTGTGATTTTTATGCAACTATTCAAACTTTTTCTTTGCAAGATTTAACTAAGAATCAGTTGCACATGAGATGTTTTCCTTATACCTTGAAGGATGCAGCAAAAACATGGTTCAGGACATTGGATCCTGGATCACTGACTACATGGGATATAATATATAACAAATTCATTAGTAAATTTTATTCTCATGCTAAAACTGCAGAATTGAGAATTAAGATTGCTACTTTTTCTCAAATGGATGGGGAAGCATTCCATGAAGCATGGGAGAGATTTAAGGCATTACTAATTAAATGTCCTCACTATAAATATCCTCTTGAATTGCTCAATCAATTTTTCTATGATAGAATAATACAACCATACTAAGCCATGGTTGATAATGCTGCAGGTCTAGCAATAGGAGAAAAGACCCCGCAAGAGACATATAATCTATGTGAGATGCTTGGAGCAAACTCCTAATAGAAGAGTGTAAGAGGTAGGTCTAGAGGAATTTATGAGATTAACTCTAACACTGATCTTTCTATGCAAATGTCAAAGATGACAAAACAGATGAAGGCGATGTGCTCAATAATAGTAAACTTGGAGCAACCTATCCCTACTGAGGTTTGTTCAATTTGTGGTAATCGAGGACACTCACAGAATGTTTGCCCTTCTAATGAAAGTTTTACAGGAGTTTCAGAGTAAGCAAATGTAATGAATTTCTATAACCAATGGCCACGTAATGATCCTTATTCAAATACTTATAATTTAGGTTGGAGAAATCATCTAAACTTTTCATGTAACAATAGCAGCAATCAGAATTAAGCTAGGACTTCTTTTCAAACCAAGAAACACACTCTTGAGAAGACAGTTTAGACTTTTGTCCAAGCAACTAAATCAAGATTTTAGAATGTGGAGGCATCAATAAAAAAGATAGAAACATAGTTAGGGCAGATAGCAGAAGCTGTGCAGAGTCACACACTTGGAAAGTTGCCAAGTCAGCCAGAGCAAGCAAAAGTAGTCACAACATTGAGAAGTGAAAAGGTAATTGATAATAAAATTGGTAAAGAATTTGATGAATCAAATATTTTTGTAGGAACAGACAATGAGAAGAAAAAGGCAGAGGAGGAAGTGCTTTCAAGGAAGGCAGTGTTTCTAATAGTTAACCCTCCTGTCAACTACAAGCCACCGCCACCTTATGATCCACCGCAAATTAGATAAATCATTTTCTGATATTTATGACATTCTTTCCAAAGTTAATGTTAACTTACCTTTGCTTGACATGACTAAGCACATGCCTGCTTATGCTAAGTTTTTGAAGGAATTAACCTCAAGGACGCGTAAGTATGAGCCTCATGAAAAGGTAATAATTTTTGAAGTTGCAAGTGCAATTCTACAGACAAATCTTCTTCCAAAGTTGAAGGATCCAGGTAGTTTTAATATCATAATCACTGTTGGAGAAACGAATAAGGTAAAGGCTATGTTGGATTTAGGAGCAAGTATAAATCCGATGCCTTATTCTATTTATTTGTAGCTTGGTTTGGGAGATTTAAAACCTACTACAATGTCTCTATAACTTGCTAACAGATCAGTGAAATATCCAAGAGGCATTGTAGAAGATATATTGGTGCAGATTGGCAAACTTATTATTCTTGCAGATTTTGTTGTGCTTGACATGGAAAGGCAAGTGACTCCAGAGAGAGAGGTGCCCATTCTTCTAGGGCACCCATTTGGTAACAACTAGGATGATCGTTGATGTGCAAAATGGGAAGCTAAGGATGAGACTATGGAATTTTCTATTTATAATTTTCTTTCATTACCTTCAGATCCTACAGATCCTAGTGGTTGTTTTTAAATTGATGATTTGGACTCACTTATATCATTTACTTTTATGCAGCAAGAAACAAAAGACAAATTGGCATTGGTGCTTACAACTAAAGAATTCATTGAGGAGGATAAAGAAATCAAAGGGTTGAAAGAAGATTTGGATAGTGCAAAAGAAGTTAGTGAAGATGAAGTCGCCAATGGGGTGTTGACACATTTGAGTTCCAATTTGGCACCATCAATTGTCATATCACCAAAACTGGAATTGAAGCAACTATCATAGAACTTAAAATATATATTTCTTAGTAAGAATAACACTCTTCCAATTATAATTGCTGCTGACTTATCTGTTGATGAAGAAAATAAGTTGTTGAATGTTTTGAGAAAGCATAATGAGGCTATAGGTTGGACATTAGTTGACATTAAAGGAATTAGCCCCATTGTGTGCATGCATAAGATCTTGTTGGAAGATGATGCAAAGCCCTCTAGGGATGCTTAGAGGAGACTTAACCCACAAATGCAGGAAGCTGTTAGAGCTGAAGTGATTAAGCTCTTGGATGCAGGTATTATCTACCCAATTTATGACAGCAAATGGGTAAGTCCAGTTCATGTGGTACCAAAGAAATCTAGAATTTCTGTTGTTAAGAATGATAATAATGAGTTGGTGCCAATAAGAATAACTACAGGACGGAGGATGTGCATAGATTACAGAAAACTAAATGCAACCACCAGAAAGGATCATTTTCCTCTCCCTTTCATTGATGAAATGCTTAAATGATTGGCAAGTCATGCTTACTACTATTTTCTAGATGGTTTTTCAGGTTATAATCAGGTTCCCATTCCTCCAGAAGACCAGGAAAAGATAACCTTCACTTACCCATTTGAAACTTTGGCTTATCGGAGGATGACTTTTGGTTTGTGCAATGCCCCTGCAACCTTTCAGAGGTGTATGATTTCTATTTTTTCTGATATGATTGAAAGTTTTATAGAGATTTTCATGAATGATTTTTTTATGTTTGGTGATTCATTTGATGCCTGAATAACTTGACATTGGTGCTTAAAAGGTGTGTTAAAATGAATTTGACATTAAGTTGGGAGAAGTGTCATTTCTTCGTTAAGAAGGGAATTGTGCTGGGACATATTATTTCAAGTAGAGGCATTGAAGTTGACAAGGCAAAGATTGCTGTGATTGCTAAATTACCTCCCCCCACTTTAGTCAAGGGAGTGAAGAGTTTTCTAGGTCATGCAGGTTTCTATAGATGGTTCATAAAAGACTTTTCAAAAATTTCTAGATCGTTTTATAACTTGCTAGCTAAAGATGTGACTTTCATTTTTGATGAGGGGGGCCTTGTTGCTTTCAATACCTTGAAAGAAAAACTGACTTTTGCTCCAATTTTAGCAGTTCCTGATTGGTTCATTCCTTTTGAGCTTCTGTGTGATGCATCTGACTTTGCTATTGGTGTTGCCTTAGGACAAAGAATAGATAAATTACCTCATGTGATTTATTATGTAAGTAGAACTTTGAATAAAGCATAATTGAATTATTCTACCACTAAAAAAGAATTACTGGCAATTGTGTTTGCGTTGGAAAAGTTTCGCTTATATCTTATTGGTTCGAAAATAATTATTTATTCTGATCATGCTGCATTAAAATATTGCTGACTGAGAAAGATGCCAAGCCTAAATTGATCAAGTAGATATTATTGCTATAAGAATTTGACTTGATAATCAAGGACAAAAAAGCTAGTGAAAATGTTGTAGCTAATCATTTGTTCAAGTTAGGAGAAGGGATTGATTTTGAGCAGAAGAAAGATAAAGAGAGCATGCCCATCAATGAGATTTTTCTTGATGAGTAACTATTTTATGTAAAGGGAAGTGAACCTTAGTATGCTAATATTGTTAATTATTTGGTTAAAGGAGTTTTTAATCCTATGCTGAATTCGTAGGAAAGGAGGAGGTTTCTATCTATAGCAAAACATTGCTTTTGGCATGATCCAATTCTATTTAAAATTTGTCCAGATCAGATCATTAGATGTTGTGTACCTGAAGATGAATAGCAAAGCATTTTGAAACATTATTGCACATTTAGCTATGCAGAGGGAAGAAGACCACTCTCAAAGTTTTTCGATTTGATTTTTATCGGCCAACTATTTTTAGGGATGCTCATGCCTTTGGTGAAACGTGTGATAGGTGTTAGACAACAGGTAACATTGATAAACGAGATAAAATGCCACTCATAGATAATCTAGTTGTTGAATTATTTAATGTATGGGTCATTGATTTCATGGGTCCATTCCTACCATCCAATGGGAACATGTACATTCTGCTTGCTATTGATTATGTATCTAAGTGGATTGAGGCAATGACCACTAAAACTAATGATGCTAATGTTGTGCTAAAATTTCTAAAAGATAGGATTTTCTTCAGGTTTGGTACTCCAAGAGCAATCATTAGTAATAGAGAAACTCATTTTTGCAATAAGGTATTTATAACGTTTTTTAAAAAGTATAACGTCACTCATCGAATTACAAAAACTTATCATCCATAAACTTCTGGACAAGTTGAAGTAAGTAATAGATAGATCGAAGCAATTTTGGAGAGGACAGTGAACACCTCAAGAAAAGATTGGGCAATGCAGTTGAATGATGCACTTTGGGTATATAGTACTATGTTCAAGACCCCAGTAGGAATGAGTCCTTGCAGACTTGTCTTTGGAAAAGCTTGCCATCTGCCATTGAAGTTAGAGCACAAAGCATACTAGGCGATAAAAAAACTAAACTTTGATTTGAAGAAGGCAGGTGAATAGAGAAAGCTTCAACTGAATGAACTAGAGGAGCTGAGAGATGAAGCTTATGAGAATGCAAATATTTATAAGGAATGAACAAAGAGATATTATGATCAAATCATTCGCAAAAGATGCATTGAACCTAGAATGAAAGTTTTACTTTATGACTAGTGTTTATGTTTGTTTCCAGAAAAATTACAGTCTAGGTAGGTTGGACCATTCCTGGTGACACAAGTGTTCTCACATGGAGCTGTGGAGTTAAAGAACTTGAGAACTGAGAATAAGTTCAAAGTCAATGGTCATCAAGTAAAGAAATATATGAAGGATGACTTACCAATGTAGTTGAATAAAATTGTTGAATTTCAAAATCTATGAAGGACGAATTTGTCTTGCACATATGTTAAATAAAGCTCTCCTTAGGAGGTAACCCTAGTTTCCGAACTTTCTAAACTTTTGTAGCATTTAGTTTAGTTAGTTGTTTTGTTTTCTCTATTAGTACATATTTTTCTTAAAGTAGTGGTTTGATGTTTTTGTTGTAGAAGGAAGAAATCTATTTTTAGAATGCGTGTAGAAGTTGTAGAGCATTGCAGATGATGTTTCCAGTGTTATAACTACCACCTGATATTTGCAAAGGATATCAAAGCAATTTCAAAAGGAAAGGATGAGAATGCACTTTATTCAAGGAAGCCCATGAACTTAAACTTCTATCATTATTTCACATTGAGGACAATGTTTGATTTAAGTTTTTTTTTTTTTTTTTGGGGGGGGGGGGTATTTGGAGATTTATATTTAGATTTCAGATTTGCATTTTCAGATTTGCATTAAGTTCAGTTTTGAAAAAAATATATATTTTAGATTTGCAGTTAATTCAGTCTGAAATTTTTTTTGCTGAGTTGTATATTTTTAAGGAATAACAATTTTTAATGACTTAGCCAAGTAAAGCCAAGAGCAATTGTGCTAACATGCTGAAATTAAATAAGATGGATTTATTATCTTGTAATGATCAAGTGACATATGTTGAATTTTTTATTACCATTGCACATGATTTAGAATGAAGGATAGATGCTACCTTGTGACTTATTGATTCTTGTGATAAGTCCTTTTTCATGACTAATGAAAATTTCATTGAGCACATTACATCATGATTATGCAAACTGCATATTGATTAGTTGATGATATTGTGAATTTAGTAATAAATTCTGGTTGACATGAGTATGCTATAACTTATTTGATTAATCCTCAAGGTGAAATCCTAGATAACATGTTTACTTGGAAGTGATTTAGGCATTCTTTGATTAGTTTGAGCCTTTCAAGCTAACCTATTACATTAATTGTCACTAGTGTCCCCATTGAGCTTTAATGGAAGAATGGCATATGCAAAGCATATACAAGACCACCATTCAACTTTTCTTTCTTTAGTCTTATCATTTAGTCCCTTTTAGCTTGAAAATCCATGTTAGACCTATTAAGAGACATATTTATACATGATGGAAGAAAGGTATATGAGTGCATAAGAAGATAAGTTTGGGGGTCATTAAAAATATGAATGTCAAAAGAAAGATGAGATAAAAGGGAAAGGAATCAGTAAGGATTTATCCTTTAGATTAGGGGATCACCTCTCCATGAACTCAATAGGCAATAAGTTTGCGGTGTGATAGTAATATAGTCCTTAAAATAGAAAGAACTCCAAACAAGATGTTAAGAGAGTAAATATTTATGTAAAATTCAGATATAATCTCTTACTTTGTGAAGCTTTATTTCTTTTCTTGTTAGCTAAACTCAAGGCCTCATTACAAGCTTAGTAAAGACCTATTGATCCAAATGAATAGAGTGATCTATACTAGTAGAGAGAGATTATGAAAAGCAAGCTTATGGGTATTGGTGAAGATCATGAGAATCATTGGTTTGTACATTGTTGACTGAAAAAAACATGAATGTAGCATGAGATTGACACTGCATACACACATATCTTCATTTTATAAAAGGATTAATGAAGCATGAGTTTTATGAGATTACTTGACAAGTATCTTGAGTGATTTCTAAGATATGTGCACATGTGTAATTTATCTGGCATGTTACTGATTGTTTGTGAGAGATTTTTTTGACTGATTCATGAGTTCAAATTATTATTTTGTTTAAGGATGATCAAAAGCTAAGTTTGGGGGTATTTGATGAGCTCATAATATATCATATTTTTATATCTAAATTCACATATTAAGATCTTATTTTAATGTTTTTCAATGGATATTTTACTTAACAAAGTTTGTTTTATTGATTTGTAAAATAAAACTAAAAATTACAAAAGATGTTACTTTAAAGCAATTTTTGGGACTAATGGAGGCATATTTGGAAAATGTGTTTAACATGAAAGTCTTATTCTTTATTCTTATATTTCTAATGCATTAATAATTATATGATTTTGAATTTATATGAGAAACTTATGGCTGAAATAGTGCAACTGCCTGTAAAGCTGCCCATTCGTTTGCTACTTCATTTGACAGAAGGTGTCACTCTGAAGGCTCACAACTCATAGAAGATGGATGATTCAAATAAAATGATCAATATGAAAGTTATAGCCCCTAAAATTATCTATCCAATGCAAAATGAATGTACAATTCTGAGCTCATATAAGAAAGTTATGATCAAAATAGTGCTACTCTTTCCAGAAAACTCTAAAATATCAATTTCAAAGGCACACAAAAGGCGGTAATTTGAGAGCCCATGAATAAAAATATAAGAAAAATTAGGAAAAGTGATTACATAAAAGTTGTAGATCTTAAAATTATCTATCTAAACTAATAAAAATTATTCAATTTTGTGTTCGCATGAGAAAGTTTTGATAATTTTACTAAAATTGCTCTAAAACATCAAAAACACCAAAGTAGAACGAAAAGCTCTGAAGTAGAACAAAAGGCTCCGAAGCAACATTTTTAACTCCAAAATTTACTTTAAAGAACTCTAAAGCAGCATTTTTTACTTCCAAGTTCACTTCAGAGAACTCTAAAGTAGTAGTTTTTACTTCCAAGTTCAGTTCAGAGAACTTCGAAGCAAGAATTCAAATTTCTGCTCAATCTTTAGTACATCCACAACAAGAAAC
>JAYJMB010007165.1:0-10438 GCA_036873735.1 Pouteria campechiana
TAGGAATCAAATAGGTGCAAAAGATGAAGTATTAGGAGAATAAAATATGACATTTTGCATTCTCATCAAATAGCTTCGAAGTTTCTAAAGTTGCATTCAAAAGATGAAAGAAAATATTATTTAAAGGGTTTGTGGGGGATGGATATGTTTTGAAATGGGGCTTTAGAGTTTGGAGATAAGATTTGCAAACCCCCTTAAATGACTTTTATCAGTTGGGAAAATTGATCTCGGAGTTTTAGAGCTTCTGAAGGTATCACTTAAGTTCTGATAACACTTCAGTATGCGCTAAAAGGCTTAAGAATATGGAAGTTATGTTTCAAACCTTCTAAGAAGCTTGTATTTTATCATATTTCAATACATAAATGCACCTATTTTGGATCCTTAATTGATCTAAGTTCATTTTTTTTGAATATATATTGCACTTAATGGAGTCAGTTTCTATTTTAGGTGTTAAAACTATTGAAGATGACAAAAGGCATTAAGTTAAGGTAACTTTTGGTACATGTGGAGACTGATTCAAGAAAAGTTTTCAACATAGACATTTTAACCCTTTATGTTACCTATCCAATGAATTAAGAATCACATGATTTGGAGATCAAACATGGAATTTATGGGAAAAATACTGTAACTATTTTAGACTTCAAATCTGTTGAATATGATAAAGGTGTCACTTGTATTCAATTTTTGACAATTATTGAGGCTGATTTTGAAAATGTATTCAACATTAAAGTTGTATCCCTTGAAATTATCTTTCCAACTCAATACAAATCAAATAATTCCAATATTGTATGAGAAATTTATGACCAAAATACCAAATGTTGTTCCTGGAGAACAATACTGCAAGTGCATGAAATGGATAAGAATTTGGCCACTAAGGCACCCAATTGGGCACCACAACGCCCGTACAAGGGCGGAAATCTATGTTATTTTTAGAAATTTTGATATTTTTCACAAGGGGACTTTGGAAAAATGTATTGAAAAATAAAATAACCCTAATTAGGGTTATTTAAGAAGGAGAAAACATAGAAAAAAGAACTCTTTTCAAGGAGACAAGCAAGAAGAGCTTTGGAGAAAGGGAGATCATTCGAGAAAGTTGTTGCAACCTAAATATTTTCTTTTGTTTCTATTTAGTTCATCTATTATTTTTGAACCAACATTCGAACTTAGATTATGATGATATTTATCAATTACTTAGTTAATTTTAATTCAATTATAATTTTCTAAATTTCTTTCATCTAGGGTTAGATGTGTTGGTCCCATATTAATGATTAGCTCAAGAGGGGAGGGGTGAATTGAGCATATAAAAGTTATAACCAAATAAAAATTGATAACCTAAGAAGTAGTGATGTAGTATGTATGCAATTTCCATATCTGATTGTCTAATCAACGTGACTGCTTTACTTACTAATTTAGCTTCTCCTAGCCATTCATATTTCAAGCAGATTATTGTGTGTGCATGATAATGTGAGTGATGATGTATGCATAATAAAGAACAAAACAAATGAGCAAACACACACACAAACAACATAACTTTTATAGTGGTTTGGGAACCCCATCCATACATCCACTCATCCAAGTGCACCAACTCATTGTGACTTGAGTTCCACTATACCCCTTACAATGGAATACATAAGTGTCCTTGACACTTCTTCTGGATTCAAGCTCTAGGGGGCATACACAAGTATCCTCAACACTCTTCTGGTTTTACAAGCTCTCCAGGAAACTCATTAGTTTCAAAGGTCACCAGCAAACTTGATGGTTTTCCTAAGTTCACAAGTGTCACGCCCTGCCTTTCATGGCGCAACTTACCTTTTTACTCTAAATTTCACCTAAATTTGCCTACTTTTAGGGTGGGGTGGTCGAGTCTCATTTTTGGAACTCGATTATTTTCTTATCAAAAACTGGACAGAGCATTCCCTAAATTTTTATGGTTTAACCTATACAATTATTTATCAAATATAATAAAATAATAGTATAAATTCTAAAATGATACATCCACTCACCCACAGCCCAAGATCTGGGTAGAATCATGATGGCAATCTATATCCTTAAAATCCATGAATAAAATAATGATTAAATCATTAAGACATGCCACTACTAATAATAAATTAATCTAGTTTCTTCAATATCAAATACTCCTCAATTAAAATTTATTAATTATAATTGTACATCAATTAAAATCATTAAATACAATTATACACATACAATGGGATTCTAATCCCGACATATAGTCACACCATAAGAATATGTCTTCTTGTCCTGGTTACCAGTCCCAATCCACAATGGGGATTCTTCACTTGGACTATCAGCTAAAAATATAAATAAGAAGGCGTGAATCTGGGCAACTTAGTAAGTAGACAAATGTATTAAACTATAATTAATCCACCATTAGCACATTTTATACCCAATAATTGATATTCATCATTATAATTAACCAAAAATGGATATGTACTCATTAATAAGTACCACATTAAGAAATCCATGTTATTCCACATAGAACAAATCTTTAAATTTTGACTTACAATAAAGGGATCTCTCTATCCCTCATTTTAAGCATTCATAATAAACCAAACATTAATTTTTAATCAAACATGAGATATCCATTATCCCCAACCAAAACATACGTGCCTAAATTCATACAAATGGGCTAATCCCCATGCATTTAACAAACATGTCTAAATTTTAAGCATATACATTATCCCTATCTATCCAATGGAAACAAATGCTTACTTACCTCAAGTTCTTAGCTCCCAACCATTCCTCCAACTCTACGCCTTTTCATCTTTCTCAGATCGTCCTGTCTAGGGTAATAATCTCAATCATTTACAATTGCGACTCTTAATTCATTTCCTACTAATGTATTTCAAATATACACAAAAATCCTCTTTAAACCATAATCAGATCACAATAAAAAATTCAATTAAACTAGTCCAAATTACTCCATACAAGTTCTAACAAAATTTTGATATTAATTAATTTCCCCATGTTAATTTCACATAATTCATAGAATTTCCCAAAATTCACTATTTATAGAACCCTAATAAGCCAAAAATCATGATTTCCATTGCCAAATCATTCCCAATTTATGATAATTAACTCAATACTCATTTTCCTCATGCTGACTCATATCATTTTCTTCTAAAACTAACTTTTCAAAAAACTGTATAAAACCCTAGTTTATAAAAATCAAATTTTCGCATGTGATAAAATAGATCACCTTAAATGCAAGTGTAGTTGTCATTAATGAAGATGAATCCATGCTCAAGGCCTAAAATAGCAGCTTCCAATTGAAGAAAATTGGATCTTTTTCCTTCTCCCACCATCTAAACGAATGAAACTTGAGTTTAGAGACAAAAGCAAGCAATTTTCTACCTAAACAAAGAATTTTCCAAGTTCATATGGCATGATTTTGGGCTAAACGGGATGAGTGCCGAAGCCAGAGTAAGAAGAAAAAGAGACAAGATGGAAATGAGGCAATACAAAATGGGGTTCAAGCTTAAAACATCATAATTTTTCAGTGCTCCAGCATGCCAACGAACCCTTGCCATGATAGAGAAAAGCCTTTCCATGGCAAAAAATGAACTTGCTATGGCAAGGTCCTGCTGGATGCCAAAAAATGTATTTTCTGGAGGCTTGCTACGGCAAGCTCTTTATGTCAGACATAGTGATAGTATTTTGAGCATAAAGTTTGTATACAATACCCAAATGACATGATTTTCGAGGCATTAGAAAGATAACTTCAAGGAATATAACTTTTATGTTAAAAACATTTTCCAAATCATCCCCCAAATATGTAAACAATTTCAATAAATTTCACCCATCTCATTTATCTTGTTATTTTTCTATCATTTGGAGCAATTTTGGTTTATTATTTATAACTTCCATATATGCTATCATAATTGAGTGATCTTTCCTCCATTGGATAGATAATTTCATGATATACAATTTTTATATTGAATACATTTTCAAAATAGTCCATTATCTATGTCAAAAATAAATTACAATGATCCCTTTTCCAAATTCAGCATTTTCACTTATGAAAGATCACCATAGCCCCCTTTTTACATAAAATATTTTAAATCTCCCAATAATCACTTCCCACACAACACATACATGAAATGAATTATGTTCATACCATTCACTACCTCATTTGAGGTCAATTATTAAAAATTACCTATTTAGTTAGTTTTAACCGAATTCTCTCTGAATTTTTTGCTATAAATGACTCCACATTCTAATTTCATTCCAAATTAGACCTAAATCTTAAACTAAGATTCCCCCACACATCACAATATCTATGATCGTTATATTAGGCCATTCATATAGATCATAATTATGCCTTTGCTCAATTTCACCTATTGAGTTCTTTTCTTCTTATTGTTTTTATATATCCCAAAATACTAAAATTTATAGAATCCATGGTCCAAACTCTACCCATATCTACATGAGAAAATTTCAATCACCTCAAACATCATATAAGGCT
The DNA here is from genome assembly GCA_036873735.1 of Pouteria campechiana. Lineage (NCBI taxonomy): Eukaryota > Viridiplantae > Streptophyta > Magnoliopsida > Ericales > Sapotaceae > Pouteria > Pouteria campechiana. The sequence goes on from JAYJMB010007165.1 coordinate 4,484, forward strand.
ATTCATTCATTGAAATTTCTGTGATTTTATGAAAATCACCTATTGAGTTCTTTTTACCTAAACATTTAACTCAATAGTTCAAAATTCAAAATTATCTCAAAATTTCAATTCAATATCTCATACACATCAGATTATACATAATAATCATACTACATTAGTCATTCAAGTCATATACATGACTTTACTCAAAATCAATACTTGGGTCAATTTCACTCAAAACTACTAATGAAGTCATTCTCTTTGTTCAATTCAGTTTTCCATCACCTCAATTCCTCATTTTAATGAAATGAAAAAAATTTCCCTCAAATTTCATCACCACAGGTGTTATAACCAGCAACTCATTAAAATGTAGTTTTCACAAGCTCACCACAAACTCACTGGTTTCAAAGATCACCAACAAACTTGTTGGTTTTCTAGAGCTCACCGACAACTCTCATGGCTGATCTGACAGCACTCTTTTTGGACATTATATTGCCTCTTTTCTTAGGTTGATTTGTACCAAGATTAACCTCATATATAAAATTATTTCTCGTTGAAGCTCATTAGATGTTAATACTCAAGGTATATGCATATGATAGAATGTTTAGGCTCATTGTCTATCAGCACAATAGAGATTGATTATCTAGAAGGAAGCAAAGTCTAATTAAGAGAGGTGTTACTCGATTAAGCCCTATTCTTATTTTTCTCTCAGCTTCCTCAACCTTCTTTAGTGTCACTGCACTACCTTTATACTGCTTCAGACACTTTTGCCCATTGGAGGTAGTTAGTTTTCTATTAATGTTGAAGACCATTCTGATTTCTCTTATTGGAAAGTTGTCTTATTGAGAAACTCACATGTAGCTGGAAAGCCTACAGCACCATCTTTCAGGTAGGTGCCTTTTCATTTTTAGTAAATGCTGAATGAAGACTTTTCTAGTTGACTGACTCATTTATTATTATGGAGTGTAGTTAGTGATGTTTAGCATAGATGACTTCTACTCTTCATGATACATCATATTTTATCTAAGGACTTTGTCACATGAATTTTTCTTTTGTAAGTAATAGACAAACTGACTTTGAGTTGATCCATATAATATACCTCTTCATCAATGTTAGAAATCATTGTAGCAGTTCACTTTGTCTTTTGGTTTATCTATTATAAGTAATAACTAAATTATAGAAGTGCAGATGAAGTTTCTCTTCTTTATTGTTCATTTGATGACATTTTCTTGACAAATGAAGTTTCCTTCATTAGGTGAGATGGCTTTCTCTATTGTAAGCAACAAATGATCTTTGTGGTATAAATAAAGCTTTTCTAAAGTCTCTTACCAGAAGAAGTCTTCTTTTCATCAGCAGAAGTGCCTTTGTCTGGATTTTTCTTAACAAATAAGGCTTCTCCATTGATAGATTAAATTTACTTTATCTATTGTTTGTTTGTTGAGATTAGCAGATGAAGTTGCAACCCATAGACAAAGTCTTCCAAATGGTTCGTCTGTTGGCTTGTCTATCAATAGTGATAGATGAAGTTGTGTCATGCAGATGAATTCTCCTTCTAGTCATTCATATGATGGTTTGTCTATTAAGTAATAAATGAATCATTGAGGCATGGTCGACTTACTTCTTTAAATGTTGTCTGATGGCTTTGTCTATTGTTGGTGACAAACAACACTTTGTAGATGAAGATGGTAGACAAAGTTTTCTTCTTTAGTGTTTGTTCTACTTCTTCTTTATCTTTTATATTTTCTACAAAGATTATAGACAGGTCCCTTGACTTCTTTAGTTTTCAAATAAGCTTTATGTGATAGACAAATGATTGATCAATTTTGACTCTATCTTGGCTTCCAAATTTGTCTATTTCAGCTCCATTTCAATTTTGCTTTTGTAAACTAAATTCATGTTTGTGTTGGAGCAAGTGTTGATTATAAGCAATTTTTCTGATTTGTTCGTGGAACAATTTATCTAAATCTTCTTAAGGAAGATGCTATCTGACACTGACGTTTTCTGTAGATAATTTTCTTGATCACTCATCGAGGCTTGAGTTTGATGACTATAGATTTCCTTGATGGCTTGATTTCAAAGTTTTAGTGTCATACTTTCTGATCATTCTTGTCTTCTTTTGATCAATGGATTGTGCTTGCTGATGCATGCACTATGTACGTCGTCCACTGTATTCAAATTGCTTCCCTGTATGTTTAGACCTATTTCTGCAATGCTTGGGAACACAACTGCTAGTACTACACATGTTCACTTATATGTTATTGCTCATCATCAAAACTTGATTGATTGCCACATGCACTATTTGGTTCAACATTCTCCCCCTTTTTGATGATGACAAAACATTTGAGTGAACTACCTTTCAGAGATAGTAAAAATATTTGCATATGAGATTTATGCATGTATATAAAAGTATTGTAGCTCCCCCTAATTTAGTACACAGTTTACTTGTTTAACTTTTCCTATCATAGCTTTGTATTTCAATTTTTGTGACTCAACTCTTGAGACTTAACTCCCCATGAGTGGGTACTACTATTAAATTTTACTCCTTGTATTGTCCTATTTTCACTCATTGCATATATCTCTCCCCCTTTTTGTCGTAATAAAAAAAATGAATAGCTTATCAATGACATTCAAGAAATATGGAAAAGCTACAGGCTAAGAACTTTATCTAAGAAGGTATTCTTCATTGATGTGCAGAGTAAATGTACATGATCAAAATACATAGAATAGACAAAATCAAAATACAATAGTTCAGACATTGTCCTATAGTCCTTCTACTACTATTGAGGTAACATCCTCCCTTTCTTCTTCTTTTTCTTCTTCTCTGACCCTTTTTCTCGCTTTCTTTGCTCTCTTAGTGACCACCCCTTCTGACGAGATGGATATCCCCATTCTTTTTAATGTTACCACATTAATCATGTCTAAGTACTTGAATTCTTCTGGTACTTCATGTGATAGATTCACCTCTGTCTTTTTGAATATTTTGGTCATTTCCATTTCATATGGTAGAGGTAGTCGCTTTGATGATTTTACTTGGTGAAGTTGTTCAGACATGAGTTTGGCTAAATCTACCTTCTTTTTGTATTTTAATGCCCATAGAATCCTTGCATCCCTTTCTAAAATGTTATCCCTACTTCCAATCTTGGGATATACATTATTGCTTAGGACATTGTATGCAAGTCTTAGATTTGCATCTAGATTCTTAGGGTTGAGACTTTTTACATCATCCCCAATGGTTATTTCTTTTAGTTGTGAAAATAGCTCTTTTCTGGATGTTGGCCACTTCAATGTTTGCATCTCAAACATGGGTAGATTTAAGTATTCTCTAATGCTTTCAAGGGACATATCTATTTCCTTATCCTCAATCCAGGACTTCTTTATCTTCTCATAGTTGCAAAGAAGTATTCTCACCATTCTCATATAACATTTATCTTTACTACTCATAAATTTGTTCAAAACCTAGAAACTTATCCAACTACATACTTCCATCTTCATTCCTTTGAAGAAGTCAAAATCAATGGCCTTCCCTTTCAGTACTTTCTTTTTATTATACTTGCTCGTAAACTCATGAAAATTTTGTTTATCATTTCGAAAGATTACCTCAAGATGTCAGTTTCTGTGAACTCTTAGTTTGTGAGGTGGTCCTGTCTCTTCTAAGTCTTCTCTGTCCCTTCTTCTACTGGATGTGGATACTGGAGTTATCTCTGCATTCTATGAATCCACCATCTTTATTAGTCAAGGTTTTTGGGGTTTTTATGTGAAGGAACTTAGAAGGTTTTTGGTTGTGAGATGAGCAAGGGAAAATGGCGCCAAGAAGACAAAAAGTGGAGAGGGGAATAGTGGGAATTTAAATCGCCCTCTTCTGGAAAGAGGATTTTTGTCACCAATAGTGAATATGAGTAGTGGGTTCGAAATGAAGTTGAATAGAGGATTTATCAAGTATATCCTCGGGAGCTTTAGGCGAAGTTGGTGGCAACAGACAATCCGACAGACAAAGTGATGACTTCCTTTGTTGCCAGATATGAGACGATGGGATTTATTTTTGATCTGAGATAAACATGATTGTCTAAGGAGATAATATTAGTTTTCTTATAATTAAAAGTTTTTAATTTTTTAGATGTTTGAGTGATAAGTCTCTTTATATGCATAAGTAAATCAATGAGGCATGTATAAATGATTCTGAATCATATACTTTCAATTTTGTTGGTAGCTTACTGTGTATAGCATTCAAGGCATGCTATCAATCAAGAAAATATAGATTTCTTGAAGATTTAAGAATTTAAATTAGAAGGTTACCTCATTTTCTTGAACTAATAAGGTACTGAAAGAGGCTTACTTGACGATCTTTAGCTCATCTAATTCCAATGAATGCTTCTTTTAACTTCTTTTTTCTCTGCAATTCCTATAGAGTCCATTGCTTTGGTCTTCTGGACCTTGTTAGCTTTGTCATTCATAATTTCTAATGTATCTTTACCAAAGTTATATATTAGTGTTCTATCAAACTTAGTAGGAGACAAGAATTTTAAAAAATTTTAGAAACTATCATTAATTCATAAGAATGTATGAATTTCTTATGTCTAAGCAGGAGTGTTGTGGAACAATTTGGCCATCAAAATCTCTTCACAAGTTAACTTCTGGTAGTTAAGATTAACTTGTGAAGCCTACTCTAATACCACTTGTTAGTCCCATGTGAATGATTAGCTCAAGTGGGGAGGGGTAAATTGAGCATATAAAAATTATGGCCAAATAAAAATTAATGGGCTAAGAAGAAGTAGTGATGCAGTACGTATGTAATTTCCATATCCGATTGTCTAATCAATGTGATTGCTTCACTTCCTAATTTAACTTCTCCCAGTCATTCTTATTTCAAGCAGATTATCGTGTTTGCATGATAATGTGAGTGATCATGTTATGCCTAATAAAGAACAAAACAGGTGAGCACACACACACCCACAAAAAAAAACACAACTTTTAGAGTGGCTTGGGAATCCTATCCCTACATCCACTCATCCAAGTGAACTAACTCATTGTGCCTTAGGTTCAACTATACCCTGTAAAATGGAATACATAAGTGTCCCTAACACCTCTTTTGGATTCCAGCTCTAGGGGGCATACACAATTGTCCCCAACACTCATCTGGTTTAATGAGCTCACAAAGAAACTCACTAGTTTCAAAAGTCACCAGCAAACTTGATGGTTTTCTTGAGTTCACCAGCAATTTATTACAATGTGTTTTTCACGAGCTTACCATAAACTCATTGGTTTCAAAGATCACCAGCAAGCTTATTGGTTTTCTAGAGCTCACTAAAAACTCTCATGGCTGATCAGATAACACTCTTTTTCCGCATTACATTGCCTCTTTTCTTAGGCTGATTTGTACAAAGCTTAAGCTCATATATATAATTATTACTCATTGAAGTCATTAGATATCAATACTCCATGTATATGCATCTAATAGAACATTTAGGCTCATTATCTATCAGCGCAATGGAGATTGATTATCTAGGAGGAAGCGAAGTCTCATTGAGAGAGGTGTTACTCAATTAAGCTCTTGTAGTAGCATGAACTAGAAATGGCAAAGCAAATTTTACAGCTTGACGAATTTTCTAGTTTAGGCAGCATAAGCAGGGAACAAAAAGACATTCTTAGCCAACAGAGGCAACAATCTTTGCTCATCTTTTCTAAGTCCAGCATGATCCAAAACTACCTTACGATCATCCACTATCAACAACTTTGCCAGATTGGGCCCCACATCAATGCCCCTATCCTTCGAATGACGGTGGAATGGTGGGGTAGCAGGCTGGATCTTCCCCATGGCATCCATCAAGAGTGGCCAGGGAAATATAGGCATGTATCTTCAAATCGAGACCAGGAACATTGTCTACGTCAATGCCCTTGCGGTGCCGCTGATGCTCCTACGGATCCGCTGATGAGGACGCTGTCAACGCCCCTGCGGAGCCGCTTACAAGGATGCCGCTG
>JAYJMB010007168.1:0-10433 GCA_036873735.1 Pouteria campechiana
GAAGCAAAATTGTCTAAAATGGAAGATTGGGATGATGGGGAGAAGGGTTTATGTTGGCTAGCATGGGCTGGAAGATGAAACGATGGAAATGGGATGTCATTGCAAAAACATAACTTTTATATTGTTTTTGTTTTTTGGTAGTCTATGCTCAACCCACTTCTATGCACATTCACTCTCTTCAATTTTCAAAATTCCATCAAATTATCATTCTTTACACATGTGAGTCATCCATTTGATATATCATATACCCAAATCAATTTCCAGCTATTATTTCCATAATTTCATTATTTATTTTTTAACTAAATGTGATTAAATTAATATTTTCTAGAAATTACCGATAACTCAATTTTTTTGGCTTTCCACATGTAATTTAAAATTTTTCTTCACCTATTAATTATTAATTAACATATATACTCATTACATTCACATTAATATAGATATTTCATCCATTTATATAATTTTTTGATAATAAAATTTCTCAAAAATTCAATTTTATAGTATAATGCATTGTAAAAATTACTAAAACTTTACAATAGTAAAAATTTACATTTTTGAAATTTTCAGGGCCTTATAGACTATCTTTAACATATGATCATGTTCTTGTTGCAATAGAAGAATCTAAAGATTTAGTTAATTATAATTTGGTTGAACTAATGGGATTTGCCTAAGCACATGAGCAACGTTTTAGCAGGGCAACTGAAACTTTGTTGGAGCATGCATTTCAGACAAAAGTTGAAGTGAAGTAGAATTTAGAAAGATCAATAAGCGGCAATAACGATAGGGGTCGAGGATATTCATTTTGAGGTAGAGGATGAGGTAAATTTAATGACCAACAAAGAAACACAACTGAAGGTAATTATGTTAATTCTTCAGGTTGTTCTTATTGTGGTGAAATGAATCATGCGAACAAGGATTGTTAGTATGAAGTTAAAGCTAATCAAAATACAACTATTCCTCGATGCTGTCATTGCAAAAAATAGGGTCATATTGAGAAAAATTGTTTTACAAAGGGAACAAAGCAAGTCAACTTTCATGAAAAAAAAGGAAAAGAAGTATCTAAAGCTAATTTATTTATTTTCTGCTTGAATGCTGATATTGATGTGTGTGATGATGTATGGTATTTAGATAGTGGGTGCGACAATCATATGACAGGGAACAAAAATTATTTTGTTGAGGTTGATGAGACTATAAAGTCACAAGTGAGAATGGGCAACAATAGTCAAGTGCGGGTATGTGATTTAGGAACTATTATCATGACTTCAAAATCTAGTAAGAAATTTATTCATAATGTTATGTATGTGCCTAGTTTAGCTTAAAATCTTCTTAGTTTGGGTTAGTTGATGAAAAAAGGTTATTATGCTTTGTTTGACAATGATGAATGCATGATTTATGGCAAAAGAAGGACTTGATTTATTTAGCAAGGATGGTAGAGAAAAAATGTTTCCCATCATATTTTCAAGAATCTCTATTAATGCATTTAGTGCTTCAAATGATGATTCCATGCTTTGGCATAGAAGATATAGGCATCTAAATTTCACTAGACTACATTTGTTGCATAGATTGAATAGCTATTGGGTTTTTCAATAATGAAATATGATTGCAAAATTTGTGACGCATGTATTTTTGGGAAACATCATTGAAACAAGTTTCCAATTAGCAAATCATGGAGAGCTACTAAGCCATTAATGCTTGTTAATGTTGATTTATGTGGGCCCATATAAACAACTTCATTGAATGGAAGCAGATATATTCTTATATTTGTGGATGATTTTTCAAGAATGACTTGAGTTTATTTCCTTAAGGAGAAGTCTAAAGCTTTTGGAATTTTCAAGCAATTTAAAATGCACATTGAAAAAAAATCTAGAAAAGTCTATTTTAACGTTGTGTATTGATTGTGGAGGTGGGTTTACATCTCGAGAATTCAGAACATTTTGTAGTGATTGTGGCATACAGAGGCAACTTAAAGCTAGCTACACTCCATAGCAAAATGGTGTTGCAGAATGCAAAAATAGGAAAATTATAGAGGCAACAAAACATATGTTAAAGAATAAGGGTCTTCCAAAAAAGTTTTGGGCTGAAGCTGTGTCAATGGCAGTTCATGTAATTAATCATTTTTTAACTTGCTCAATTGAAGGAAAAACCCCTTATGAAGTATGAAGCAATCGGAAGCCTATCGTAAGTCACTTTAAAATTTTTGGTTGCATTGCATATGCTCTTATTCCACCTAAATTGAGGAAAAAATTAGATGATAAAAGTACAAAGTGTATTTTGTTGAGTCTAATCATCCTACTTAGCTTGACTTCGATGATGAATGTAATTAAGTAGGTAAGTTTTTATGATGAGTAAAAATATGAGTGAAGAGTTAAGTTACTCAGTATTTATTTTCCAAAAGATGCAACATTAATCTATTAAAATGAATTAAGGAGAATAACTGTTAAGCTTAAAACATATATTATTAAGGCTTCGCAGAAAAAAGATAATTTAAAAAGGAATGCTCAAGTAAAAATACTCAAAAGCAATTTAGAAATAATCAAAAGTATTTTAGAGACAATGTGTGAAGCTTAAAAGTAAATCAGAAATGATTAGAAGTATTTCAGAGTTAATGTGTGAAGCTTAGAAGCAAATCAGAAATGATTAGAAGTATTTCACAAACAATGTTTAAAGTTTAGAAGCAATTCAAAAACACTCAAAAGTATTTCAAAGACAAGGCATGAAGCTCAAAAGCAAATTAGAAATGATTAGAAGTATTTCAGAGATAATGTGTGAAGCTTAGAAGCAAATCAGAAATGATTATAAGTATTTCACAGACAATGTTTGAAGTTTAGAAGCAATTCAGTATTTCAGAGATAAGGCGTGAAGTTCAGAAGAAATTCAGAAATACTCAGAAGTATTTTAGAGATGAATCAAAATTCCTTGGGAGACAAGGCATGAAGTTCAGAGCTATATTAGAACGACTTCAAAAATAAGTCAGAATTTCTTTTAGAGACAAATTACAATCTTAGAATTAACTCCAAGGTAGTCTTGTACTTCAGAGGTAGTCCAAAAGCTTTCCAGAAATACCTCAGAAGAAAAACACTATAAGAAGAACTTTGAAAGAAGCTGGAAAGAAAAAATTCCACTCAAAAGTTTATTAGTAAGAACTTCTAAAATGCTCAGAAGTAACTCAGAAGTAATACAAAAGCCATACAAAAGACAATTCTACAATCAGAAGTTCATTATTAAGAACTTCTGAATATGCTCAGAAGTAACTAGAAGTAACACAGAAGCAATACAAAAGATGTTTCTACAATCAGAAGTCCATTAGTAAGAACTTCTGAATATGCTGAGAAATAAGTGAGAAATAACTTAAACACAATGCAGATTGACACTTCTGCAATCAGAAGTTTTATAGAAAGAACTTCAAAAATAATTCATAGGAAGTTATGCATTTAGAAATAACTCAGGAGTAATGCAGAATGTCTACCTTATAATCAAAAGTTCATCAGAATTTAAACTTTAGAAATACTTCCAAGTTAACAAAAGATTAATAGTAGTGATATAGAATGAACATAGAAGAAGGTTCTATCCTTAAAAGTTGTTCAGAAGCAACTTAAAAGCCCTTCAGAGGCATCTTCAAAAAGCCAAGACTTAAGAATTTTATTAGAAATAGAATTCATTCATTCAAAAATACTTTAGAAATTTCTCAGAAGCAAAAATATAACATGTGAAAGTGTCAGAAACCAGATTCATCCTTCAAAAAAATCTGAAATGACCAACCATGACAAAAATTATGTCATTGCCACTAGCTCAAAAGTTTAATAGAAGAACCTCAGAAGTTTTGCATTAAGTGCACTAAAGTAATTGATAGGTAGATGAAGCTTAGAAGTTCTGAATACTTATCACAGAACTTCTGTAGTTGGACAGAGGAAGAAAAACAGACGATGCTTTAAATATTCTTTTTCAAATGGTCGGAAAGCTACCAAAAATGATTACTATAGCTAAGGTGTCTTCCACAACTTATAAAAGGAAGATTCAAATGTTTGAGACAGAAGCTAAGAAATAAGAAAAAGTTTTCTTCGGTATTTACTAATGCTCTCAGATTTAACTCCATGAGATCAACTCTATTGTGCTACTTTCCAACAAGCATTCAAAGTAAATCATTCAACAACACTTGTAGTCTAATCTTTATTGATCTTTACTATTATATTTATTTTGTTTTTATTACTATACTTCATACACTCTACCTATCAAGAGGAATTCATTACTGTACATGTTTATTTACTATTTTCTTATTTGCAAGTAAGGGCTTGCATCTTATAGTGAACAACAAGTAGGAAAACTTATTAAAGTTTGTATAAGTTGTTGGTGAGCTTTGAAAACCAATGTGTATAAGTTATTAGTGAGCTTTGAAAACTAACTTATATAAGTGTGTTGGTGCGCTTGAAAACTAACAAGTGTTAGTGAAAGCTAAGCTTAGTAAGAGAGGCTAACTCAGAGAAGTGGAGTAGATACAAGGTTAAGGGCCGAACTACTATAAAAACTATTATCTTAGTGTACTGTGTGATCTTTCCTAGTTTATTTCAGCACTACCTTTTAAACTTGACTAAAATTTTTAAAGGCTCAATTCAGCCCCCTCCCCTCTTGAGCCACCATTATCTAGGGACCAACATATTTTTATCAGATAGAGTAGTGAGGTAAAAGGCTATAAACTTTATGAGCCAATTTCTAGAAGATTGTTAATCAGTTGTGATGTAATATTCAATGAAAATGATGCTTGGAATTGGGAAAATGGAGATGTATTGCGTAATTTAGTGGGAGATAAAAATTCTAATTTTGAGACATCAAGCCTACCTACTTCATCCTCTTAACCTACAAAGTCTTTTCTCCTAGAAAGGTAAGAAGTCTTACTGATATTCATGAGTCATGTGAATTTGCTTTCTTTGTAATAGAAACTACTTATTTTGAAGATGCAGTGACAAAAGAAGAATGGGTAAATGCAATGAAAGAAGAGATGAGTGTTATAGAAAGGAATGGCATATGGACCTTGGTAGATTTACCAATTGGAAAGGAAGTGATTGGCCTCAAATGGGTTTATAATTCTAAATTCAATGCAGAAGGTGCTTTGTACAATGCAAGATTGATGATAAAAGGATATGCACAGGTGCTAGATATTGATTTTTCTGAAACTTTTGCTACAGTCACAAGGTTAGATACTACTCGATTAATTTTGGTTTTGGTAGCACATAATGGTTGGTCAGTTCAGCAATTAGATATGAAGTCTACATTTCTTAATGGTGACCTCCTTGAAAATGCTTATGTTAAGTAGCCTAGAAGTTTTGTAAAACATGGGCATGAGAACAAAGTTTATAAATTGCATAATTCACTCTATGGGCTCAAGTGGGCTCCAAGGGCTTGGTATAGTAAAATTGACACTTATTTTACTAATGATGGTTTTCAAAAGAGTGCTAGTGAACCCACATTGTATGTCAAAACTCATGAAAATGAATTTTTAGTAGTGAGTTTATATGTTGATGACATGATTTACACAGGGAATTCTTTTGAAATGATGAAAGTGTTTAAAGAGTCCATGATGATAGGTTTTGAAATGTTTGATTTGGGCTTGTTACATTATTTTTTGGGAATAGAAGTTGTGTAGGATACTAGTGATATTTTTACTGGTCAGAGGAAATATGCCATGGATTTATTATAGAAATTTGGAATGGTAAATTGTAAGCTAGCAAAGACTCCTCTTAATTCAAATGAAAAGCTTTCTTTACATGATGGCATAGAAAGAGTTGATGAAAAATATTTCAGAAGTATGGAGGGAGGACTGATGTATCTTAGACATATAAGGCCAGATATGATGTTTGTTGTTTACCCCATGTCTAGATTCATGCAAAGTCGAAGTATGCATCATATAGGTGCAGCCAAAAGAATTATCAAATATGTTGCAGAGACTTCCAAGTATGTGTCAGATATATAAAAGGTGATAGTAATGAACTTTTTGCTTATATTGATAATGATTGGGCTAGTAGTGTAGATGATAAGAAATGCACATCAGGTCATATTCTTTGCCTTGGTTTGGGAGCAATTTCATGGATGTCAAAAAATAACAAATCACTGTATTATCAAGCATAGAAGCTGAATATGTAGTAGCCATAGCAACTGCATGTCATACTGCATGGTTGAGAAGAATATTGGAAGATTCGAAGCACAAACAAGAGAAGCCAACAACAATGTTATGTGAAAATAATTCTACAATTACAATGTCAAAGAATCCAGATCATCAAGGGAGAACTAAGTTGTAACATTTGGGGTGTTAAAACTGAGGTCATACTTGGAAAATTTTCCTAAATCCTCATTTGGGGACTAAGTGGTGAAGAGTGTCATGAATACAAGGTGTAGTATTACATTTAATTGAGAAGATTTATTGTGAATCTCGATGCATTTTTTTAAGTGTTTATAAAAAAGAAAGATTGATGTGCATATTGAGTATGATTATATGGGAAAAAAATATAAGAAAAAGATGAAAAAAAGAGAGAAACATAAATTCAAAAAAATTAACATAAAAAGGGGGCAGCGGTTAGACGATGCAATGCCCAAATCAATGCCATGGTGTTGGATCATGAAAAGGGGGTGGGCAAGTGTCCAATAAAATTGATGTCATAGCGCCGACTAACGAGAAAAGCTAATGGTCCAACTTTTTAAGTTCAAACTTGTTCCATTTTAACCCCTCTCACCTCATTTTGTTTGTCCCTTCATCTATTCTAAAAACAAATGTCTTTAAGCCCCATTTGGCATGATTTTGCTAGGGAAAATCCTTGTTGCACGTTTAATCCGATGCTTGCGCTTCAAAAAGTTAAATCCCAACCTGTTGGAAGGGCGAAAGAGGATGGAAATTCAATGTTTCTAAGATAGATGGTGGGTTTTTACAAAGTCTTGGTCAAATTCTTGCTTGGGGATGAAAGCCACACACGAAATTGAAGGTAATCCCCTTAGTCCTATCCAATTTCAAGATTTTGCCTTGTTCGGGTTTCGTGTACAGTGATTTTTAGGGCAAGATGATGAGTGTTTGTTGTTAAATTCATGGGGGAATGAGTAATCAATTAATTAACAAGGTTTTGGAACTTAATTGGTCTTGAAAAACTTAGCTTTAGTGGTTATCCATGACTTATGTAGAGATTGGAAAAGGGTTTTTGTGTATGGGTTTTATGAGCTACCAATTGATTGGCTTAAAAGCATAATTGGCTTGTTCTTGAGATTAATTGCATGTTAATTATGTGGTAAGATGATTACATGCGATTGGAAGTGGAATTTATTCAAGACACCTTATTAAAGGTTATGATTTAAGTAATGCCCATAAGTTATTTAATGAAATGTCTCAATAAGGAATAAGTTATGCATATAAAGCTTGAGTACAACTTTCGGATCCTAATGAAATGGGATGAAGGATTAGTCTATTTCAAGGCGAGGAATGTTAACTGGGTTGAATGTGAAGGTTATCATATTAGGGATGTATGTAATATGTTACATCATTATAGAAACTGATAACTTAGCTAGGCACTCTAAAGGTATGATGAATTGTTCCGATATGAGGCATATATGTAAATTGAATTATAAAATATATTATATTTATAGGGTTATTCAAGCATTGATTGGAAATTGAGGGAAGAAATTTGAGGATTTATTATCTCTAGTCAGGTAAGTAGGCTCTTTTCTAATTGATCAAATTTTTAGATGGGGATAGTACTTATCCTAATGGTTGTATATTGGCATGTATAAATTGATGGGAATATTGAATATTCTATTTATTTATAATTGTTGGGATATACATATGTGAGGAATGGACTACTAAGAAATAACCTATGTTCCATAATCATCCTTATAATTCGTGATGTGTGTCTATGTGCAATGTTAGGGATAATGTGTATCCTATGATCTTGTTCGATTGCATGTAAATGAATGGAGTTATGGGAATGAGTATTCCCATATTATTTTTTTATGATAAATGTGTGGATATATAAATGGATTGGGATAGTGAGTATACCAAGAGTTAAATAAGATGTTGTTAATATGTTTTGTGACTATGCGTGATGATGGAATGGGAAGTATTCCATGAATTTGTATATATGCATGATAATCAAGTTGCTTTTGTTGTAGTTATTGTGAACATTTTCCGTGAGATGCTAGAATGACATTATGGTTGATGCCTCCATAGCATAATTATGATATGTTGTGCCCAAATGATAGTTATCATTTGAAGTGCTTGTATGACACTGTTATGGTATGAGATGACCAAAGTGGCCCAGACTTGATACGTTGCATCCAGATAGCACAGTTATGATATTATATGCTTGAATGACATATAATATATAATGGGAAGAAGGATTTAGTCCTTATAGTATGATTACATTATTATGTGTGTTATTATGATTGGATGTAAAATATGCTACTTTTGGATTAGTTATTATTGTCTATTATGCCTACTTGCTAAGTTTGTCTGGACTCATGCTTTCTTATTATGTTTTTAGTGGATAGGTCTAGCAAGGGCAAAAGATAATGATTTTTATTGTGTGATAGAAATTGGACTGGGAAATGCTCTGTATTGTGTATATTCATTCAAAATTGTAAATTGAGTATGTAAAAGAGTAATGTATTGGCATGTCATAGTGATAAATGTATATAGTTATGAATGGATGTGTAATATTCCAGTCATGATTATTTCCATCACGGTACGATTCAAGTCCTAGGCAATATGTTAGTAAGTTGGGTGAGTATAGTGGTTTCTATTAATGTTGTATAATTGTTAAATTCAAAATTTTTATATGATAAATAAAATGCATTTAGAGGTTTAAATCCTCAAAATACAAGGTAGACTCTGCCAAAATTTTATTAGAAATTTTTCTTAGAAATGGGAAAATGGTTAAACACATAGGCCTTAAGATGGGGCATGACAAAATGGTATCAGAGCTATATATCTCTGATACCCAAATGATAGGGTATGTGGTGAGTCCTAAAACCATGATGACAATGATTAAGGGAGAGAGATAGGACATGACATGCCTAATATAAGTGGGTGAACTAAGGATATGGTTATCTCTAGTGAGTCTGGGTTGTAAATATGTTGATGAGGAATGTACTTTAGTAAGGATGACTTGCTATTATTATGCTGAGAAAAATGTGTTTAATTGTTATCAACTTTAATATGCTGGTGATGAGAATGTATACATTGGGGTATGAGTGTATACTGCACTGTCATGAAACTTGAAATGCTATAAATTTGAGCATGATATTTGTGAATAGAAGTACTAATGTTAACATGATGTTTGTATGAAAAAAGAATATTATTTTTGACTATGTGGACATGGGTGTATGAATCTTGAATATGTGGATTATGGTGAATTGTTAGCAGTTGTAACTTGTCTTGGAATTATGTATGTATTGAATTGATAATGGATTGTTAATAATTTATGTGGTTTGTTCATGGGCTATATGGTAAGAAGTAATTATGATTTATTCATGATTTTTTGGGAATGAAGTAAGTTTAGTCTATATAAAATGAATATGAGCATGCTTTGATAGCATAAATAAGTGGTGGTATAAATATGCATGAGCTTAATATGTGAGTTGGTTATAAGCTCATGAAAACCACCAGTGTATAAGTTTGCTGGTAAGTTTAGAAACCAGTGAGTTGATGGTAAGCTTGTCAAAACCATCATTATGTAACTAGTGAGTTGATGGTAAGCTCATGAAAACCATCATTATGTAACTAGAGAGTCAATGGTAATCTCATAAAAACCATCATATGTAACTAGTGAGTTGGTGATAAACTCATGAAAACCACCAAAGTGTAACTAGTGATGAGGTGTCCCCACTCATGTGGAATTAGTCTTCTCTACTTGACACATGGCAGAGTAGTTGATAATAATGGGTTAGGCTATTAGCAAAAGTAGGAGACATGGTTTGTATAAAGGCATGACATGAAGAAAAATTACTATTGGAAGGGTGAGATGGGACATAGACAATTTGGAGAGGTTAAAGAAGGCCAACATGAGTTAGCAAGATGCTCCTCTTTTCAAGTAGAATTGTTTGATTGTTCAGGGTATCCATTTATCTTTAAAGCTTCATGCTATTTGGTGGCCTTGCATGTCATTGTGCCTCGTTAGTGAAAGCATCAACTCTTTAAAACTTTCCATTCCCACACATGGAGCTATATTAATGTGTTTCATGGTAAGTATTTCCTTTAGTGTAAGAAATTCTAATACCTTGACCAATTTTTCGTAGTATGAGAGTTTTATTAAAATTCAACCGACTTTGCTTCATTTTGTTGTGCACATTTGCAAGCCATTTTTGTTCATTATGTCAACCAAAACCATATGCGATTTGATCTTAAGTAGCATTTCAAGAACCAAGGAGAGATCCTGTGTGCTATGAGATGCTTCTGTGTGATCACT
>JAYJMB010007169.1:0-10433 GCA_036873735.1 Pouteria campechiana
GGTGTTGTGGTGATGTGTGTGTTTTGGAGGCGGCAGTTATATAAATTGTGGTAGGGCCTGGAGGTGGCCATATTATAGTTGGATATTTGTGATATAATTCTTGTGGATTAGTATGTTGTATACAGGATATTGGTGGTAGATTAGGGGAGACTCTGTCAGAATTTCCTCTGAATTTACCACTAGTAACGCTCCAGGAAGGAGAGGCGTTACACAAACCCACTTATACTGATGAATTGCATTGAGTAAATTATCATTCCTCTCATTGTCAATTAGATGCACTAACATATCTACCACCCTTTCTCGAGTGTTATGATAGGTGTGCATATTAATGTGATTTGTTATGTCTCCATGCAAATCCAAATCAATCAACCCATTTAGCTTAAGCATCAAAGTGTAAAATATGCGCTCACAAGGTTATACTCACATGGATTACACATGTACAATGGCTATCTTTAGACTTTATTGTATCATATATTCTTCAATTCAAAAGTCTATTCTTAATTCACCTCTGTTGAGTATAAATTAAGAATCTTAGTTCATGCACATGGTAGCTAAGCACATACATGCATTAAGCTTAGAAAAGAAGAAACAATGAGGAAGAAGATAGTTTTACTCAAAAATCAAACATCAACAGAAGCTTCATTGCTAGGATCCATTTAAACTTAGATAAAAAATTTAAAACATCATATTTGAATTAAGACCAACCAAGTAATTGATAGACATTATCATAATCCAAGTTTGAATGTTGATTCAAAAACAAAAGATGAACTAGAAAGAAAGAAAGAATATGAAAGTTGTAGATACTTTCTCCAATGATCTTCTCACTATAAATTCTTCTCCCTGTCTAACTTTCTATGTTAAACTTGTTGACATGAATGCATGGTTTTAATGATAAACAAAACTTGATTAAAGATTATATACTAATGGTTGTTATCAAGTCTTTAGCATGCATAATCAATTCAGGTCCTAAAGAAAAATAAGCACAGAAAATATATTCCATGGTGACAAGGCTCGAGCAAGTAAAGAAGCAAAAGACAAAGTATTGTAAAAGATGAAGCACTAATGAAAAGGACTTAATTGTTTTCATTTGTCTGTCAAAGTGGAAAATCATATCTGATAATTGTAAGATAGTATGTATACAAAAGATTTCATTTATCATAGCCACAGTTATGCCAGTGGTTGTCTGATGTGAACAGACAAAGGTGGAAGAAGTGAAGATCTTTTCTATAGAATAAAAACTTCATCTGCTATCAACAAACAAAGTGAAGAGGCAAAAATTATATGGAAGAATAGAAACATTGTCTATCATAAGTGAGCTAATAATCATATTTTTTAAAAGACAAAGCAAAAGATGCAAGGAGCATCTGGCAGATCAAAGAATTTGCCAGTGATTGTCTGCTGATAACAGACAAAGTGAAGAAACATTCCATCAGATAAAGGTGTGAAGAAAACCCTTCTACAATCCAAAACTTAATCTATTCCTTACAACAGACAAACACAACAGATGAAGCATTAAAGCAACAAGACATGCATGCCTCTATGATGCAACAGACAAAGAAATTGAACAGTTGATTCGTTTGGTAGTAACAGAAAGGATGATTCGTATGTCACTTATGAAAGATAAATATGAAGGAACTTTGTCTTATAGATAGCTGGACAGGTACTTTATCTATCATAAGTAAAATATGAACAATGGTCAGAACAAATCGTTGGTCTTCGCTTAGCATTAATAATGATCTTTCTATATTAATGAAATTGGCAACCATTACAGTATTACCTCAACTATAGCTTATTGAGAAACTAGAAATTATCATCTCCAAGGTCGGTGCTACAGGCATTCCAGCATATGAGGAATAAGCAGAAGTCAAAGAATTCAAAATATACCATTCAAAATGTCTTCTGTTATTAATGGAGTTCACCTACCATCAATAATTAGAATTCAATGAAGGTCTAAATGAAGCATTGCTGGAGTAGGAGGAACTAACAAAGTATTGAGAAAATCATTCAAAAGCCTCTTGAGAGCATTTACAGATATGAGCTAAACCTTTTGCAATCCTTCAAGAGTTAAGAGTCTTGCATTGAAACCTTCCTCAACTTTTCTTTGAAGGCTCTCAACTATGTTTGGGAAGATCATTTACTTCTGCATTCAACTTTCAAAAACCTTCCCCTTTGCTTACTAAGAAATTCCTGTGCTTAAACTTCTGATATTCATTTCTTGTAAAGTTCCTTGAACTAGTGGTGGAGACTAGACTCAAGGAGAGATGTGACTATTTGAGTACAGACAAGAGCTATTTATTTATGCCCCCTAGAGTTAGAATCTAAAAGATTACTGGGAACACTATGAATACATGCCCTAGAGTTAGAATCTATAAGAGTGTTGGGACACTTATATATGTCCCCTAGAGTTGGAATCTAAAAGAGTATCAGGGACACTTGTTTACAACCCCTAGAGCTGGAATTCAGAAGAGTGTTAAGGACACTTGTTTATGCCCCCTAGAGCTGAAAGCTAAAAGAGTGTTGAGGACATTATTATATTTCTACTATTGAGAATAGTGGAACCCAAGACACTAAGAGAAAAGTACTTTTGGAAGAGTAGAATAGAGTGCTTACTCAAACCACTATAAAAATTATTTTCTTATTTATTTTTATTCATCTGTTAATTGAGTGATTAATTGCCAGAGGGAAGAGTGATCTGATTGAGAAATAATTTTTAAGTACCAACTCACCCCTCCCCTATTGGGTTTTATCTAACCTTCGAGACCAACAAGTGGTATTAGAGTAGACTATATAAACACTTATAGTGATCCAATGGCAAACCCATTATCCTCATTGCAAATATTTGCTGAGGGGCAATTATCTTCCCAGCCACCCTTATTTGATGGAACTAACTTTGCTTACTAGAAGTTAAGGATGAAGCGATTTATGATAGCCAATGATATGGAATCTTGGAGGGCTATTAATGTCGAAATTACTCTTCCCACTACTGAAGTAGATGCATGGACCAAAGAAGAAGCTACCTCAGTCCAAAATAATGTAAAGGTTATAAACTCTTTATTTTGAGGACTATCCTCATCTGAGTTTGATAGAGTATCCTCTTGCACTACTAAAAAGGATATATGGGATAAATTAGTATCTATTTATGAAATTTCTTCACAAGTCAAGGGAACCAAAAGAAATATGTTGATAGGAGAACTAGAAAATTTTAGTATGAAAGAAGGAGAAACTATATCTGAAATGTATGCTCATTTTTCTAAAGTTACTAACACACTAAAAAGTTTGTAAAAAGAAGTTAGAAATTTTGAATAGGTGATGAAGATACTAAGGGCATTGCCAAAATCATAGAACTAGAAGATTACAATAATAGAGGAAGCAAAGGATCTAAACACTCTTCTAGTGGATGATCTTATTAGTTCATTATGTCATATGAGCTGATTAAGAACAAAAGGGAAGAGCCGGCAAAGCCAAAGAAACATATTGCCCTAAAAGTGACCAAAGAAAGAGCAGTGATCCGGTATTACAATCTGATGATGATATGGCCATGTTTCTCAAAATTTTCAAAAAGTTTGCAAGAAGTAGCAGAGGCAGCTTATCTAGGAGGCAACCTAGACTAAAAGAAAGTGGCTAAAAGAAAGAAGAATTTTCGTACATGCCATAGATGTGGAGGGATCGAACACATGTCTCCTGAATATCCTAACAAAGGAAAAGTAAATATGAATGAGAAGAATGATACAAAAGAAAAGAAATACTTCAAGAAGTCCTCAAGAAACCACGCTAGAGGAATGTATGTGAATGACAAAGAATCATCAGGAACTAGCTTGAGTGAGAAAGGTGATAACGAAGTTGGACACCTGGCAAAAATATATTGCATGGCCTAGATGGAGAATGAATCAATAGATCAAATCACCATCAAAAAGTAGTACACAATGAACCTAGAGATAGAGGAAAATTCATATTAGTCTTATAGTTCTAACTCTTCAAGTTCAAATAGCACTTGTGACAAGTGCAAAAGCCTTAATAAGTTACAACAATCATACAACTCTCTCTTCAGTGAGTTTGAATCACTTGGACAAAAACTTACTCAAAAGAAAAGACACTTTGTTACAATTGTCAAAGTAAATTCTATTTTGGCAGAAAGAAATCTATCTCTATAAATGGAGGTTAGAGATCTAAAGAAACAGATAGAATTATTAAACAATTTGTTGAGTAAAATTTATAATTCAGGAGAATCCATGACCAAATTTATGAGAATGATCAGTCAAACTAGCTATGAATAGTCAAATGATGAAAATTTACAAAAATTTGTTGGATAGTCCAAGGGTGTGAACCTCATAGAAAAAAGACAAAATTGTCCAAATATTAGAAAGTTCATGAATTATTCTTGGATAAAGAAATCACTGAAATATATTGCATCTAGTAAAGTCCCAAATTTTTGCTATTTCTGCAATAGCATTGGACATAAGGTGTATGATTTTTATGCCAAAAAAGATGCAAGCAAAAGGTACTAAGATGAGATGGAAACACAAGAAATGAGCACACACTTATACCACACACTTTTCCACTAACATCATTGGACCCAATAATTGGGTACCAATAAGGTAAGAAGAAAATTTGCTTTGAATGCAGTTAAGTCTCAAAGCTACATCTAGAAATGCATGGTTCATGGATAGTGGTTGTTCAAGACATATGACTAGGAACAAAAAGATGTTCAAAGAATTAAAACTAATTGATGGAGGAACAATAGCATTTGGCAACAATGATAAAGGTATTATCAAGGGAATAGGTAAAGTTTAAGGTTTATTCAATGCATGTATAGAGGATGTATTATATATACAAGGACTCATTTAGAATCTTCTAAGCATTAGCCGATTATGTGACAAGGGTCACAAAGTTGTGTTTGAACCATCTGCATGTAATGTATTCAATATAGATAATGATCTACTATTTAGCAAAAAAAGGCATGTAAATAGTTATCTAGTATAGTTGAGTGATATAGTTGGAAAATGCTTAATTGCAGTCAAGGATGATCCATGGGTATGGCACAAGAGGATGGGATACATCAATATATCGAATATAAAATCTTTGTAGAAAAAGGATCTCGTGATTGGTCTACTAAAATTAAAGTATGACAAAAATCAAATATGCAAATCTTGTCAATTGTCAAAATAGACTAAAGTATCCTTCCATCCTAAAAATGAAGTATCTACATCTAGACCTCTAGAACCATTGCATATGGATTTATTTGGACCATCCGACATAGTCACACTTGGAGAAAAAAGATACATATATGTGATAGTGGATGACTATTCTAGTTTTACATGGGTAATTCTCTTGACTAGTAAAAACAAAGAATTTTCAATGTTTTATACTTTTTCAAAGCTAGTCCAAAATGAGAAACAAATGTCTATTATGTCCATCCATACTAATCATGGTGGTGAATTCAAAAATAGAAGATTCACTAATTTTTATGATGAAGTAGGAATTTTCCATAGTTTCTTATCCCCCAGAACTCCTCGACAAAATAGAGTTGTGGAAAGAAAGAATTGGATAATTCAGAAAATGATAAGAACCATGCCAAATGAAAGTAAATTTTTTAAAAGATTATGGGAAGAAGTAGTTAGTACTGCTTGCTATGTGCTAAATAGGGTTACCATAAGAGCAATTTAAAGAAAACCCCATATGAGCTTTGGAAAGGAAGAAAACCAAACATCTCATATTTTCTTCCCTTTGGATGCTTATGCTATGTGCTAAACAATGGAAAAGATAACCTTGGAAAGTTTGATCCAAAGAGCAATAAAGCTATCTTTCTTGCTTACTCTTCCACAATAGAGCATTTAGAGTCTATATTAAGAAAACACAGGCTGTAGAAGAGTCCATACATATTAAATTTGATGAAGCAAATATAACCCCAAGAAAGAAGTATGATAGTGATGCAGATGAAGCTACAACAAATTTGAAGAAGTTCAAACTGAAGGATCAAGAGAATGACACCAACAGTAAAAGCATTCAAAGTTCAAAAAATGAAGAGGAGGTAGGAGGAGGTAAAGTTCCTTATCAACCTCCTACTGATTTGAGATTTGTTACTGCTCATCCTAGAAAGTAAATTATAGGAAATGTATATAAAGGTGTAAAAATAAGGAGGTCTATGCAAAATATCTATGGTGATTATTCCTTCATATCTATAATAAAACCAACTAACATTGATCAAGCTTTGAATAATGAAAATTAGATTATAGTAATGTAAGAAGAGCTTCATTAGTTTAAAAGGAACAAAGTATGGGAACTAGTTCCAAAACCAAAGAACGTTGATGTAATAGGAACAAAATGGGTTTTTAGAAACAAACTATATGAAAGTAGGTTAGTTGAAACAAGGCACAATTAGTTACTAAGGGCGCTTCTCAAGAAAAAGGAATTGACTTTGAAGAATCATATGCATATGTAGTTAGATTAGAAGCCATTAGAATACTACTTGCTTTTATATCCTATAAGAACTTTAAGTTATTTTAGCTGGATATAAATAGTGCATTTCTAAATGGATATTTAAGTGAAGTAGTGTTTGTAGGTCAACCTTTTGGCTTTGAGAATGATGATAAACTCAATCATGTCTATAAGCTCACCAAGGCGTTATATGGTTTAAGACAAGCTCCAAGAGCTTAATATGAAAGGTTGAGCAAATTCTTAAGTGATCATAAATTCAAGAGAGGAAAGGTTGACACTACTCTGTTTATCAAAAATATTGACAAAGATATCTTGATAGCTCAAATTTATGTGTATGACATTATATATAGAGCTACTAATGAAAAACTCTATCAAGATTTTTCAAAGATCATGCAGTTTGAATGTGAAATGAGTATAATGGGAGAATTAAATTACTTCTTTGGATTGCAAATCAAGCAAAGAGATGATAAAAATTAAATTTTCCAATCCAATACACTAGAGAGATTCTAAAGAAGTTCAAAATGGAAGAAGTTAAGGCAGCAAGCACTCCAATGAGCACATCAACAAGGCTGGACAAGGATGAAAAGGTAAACTCATAGATCAAAAAATATATAGAAGTAGGATTGGATCTCTTCTTTACCTTATAGCATTTAGACTAGATATTCTCTTTAGCATATGCTTAAATGTTAGATTTTAGTCCAGTCTTAGAGAATCTCACCTTTGTAGTTAAATGAATTTTTAAGTATTTGGTTGATAAACTAAATCTTGGACTTTATTATCTCAAGGGAACTAATTTTGAACTAATTGGATATTCTAATGCTGATTTTTGAGGATATAAAGTTGATAGAAGAAGTACTAGTGGAACTTGTCAATTTTTAGAAAATGGTTTAGTATCATGGTTCTCTAGAAAATGGACTAGTATTGCTCTCTTCCCAGCAGAAGTTGAATATATAGCAGTTGGAAGTTGCTGCGCTCAATTGTTATGGATGAAATAATAACTTCTCAATTGTGGACTAAGCTATAAAGACATGCCCATTAAATGTGACAACACTAGTGCTATATGCTTGGCAAAGAATCCAATTTTAAATTTGAGAACTAAGCATATAGAAATTAGGCACCACTTTATCGGAGATTATATTAAAAAATATGATATATGTCTAGAATATGTGCCCAAAAGTGCTCAACTTGCTGATATCTTTAACAAGCTACTATCATTAGAAAGTTTTTGCAACATTAGAGGAGAATTAGGCATGACAAATGTGATGATCTAAAAATAAAATCTCTAATGAAATTGCAACATTGAGTATGATGTTTTAAGGCTAGACTTCATCTTAGATGAAGTAAGCTATTCGCACTTCATCTGAATTCTGGTCTCCAAGGTTGAGTATACCTCATTTTCATGACAAAATAAATTTACGGTTATCGATATCACATCAAACTCTATTTTTAGCAAGAGTTATCCTCCCTTTCTTGGAAAATCACATCAAGTACCTCGTATAGCCCCCACATTGAATCTATTTTAACTCCTGAGTCATAATCATTCTTTGCATCATGAAGATGAAACTATTTAGAGAAAAACATTTCAAAATCAATCATAGAGAGAAGACAACCGCATGGTGGGGACTGAAGAATTAACTGTCAATTCTTCTGGTGTTCTCTTGGAGGGATGATAATGCTTCTGTGTTCACCAATCTTCCATCCATTCTCTCAGAAGCATTTCTCTTTAAATCTTCGCAAATACCATTCATTGAACTTATCTCTGCCAGATAGCCTTGGTTCATATGTTACCATCATCTTGGACATTTGAAGAGGAGGGGGATGGAACAAATAAGTATATTAAATCCATCTCTAACCCCTCATCTTCTCATCCACTATCCAAAACTTTGGCATCTCACACTTAGAGAAACCTTTCAAGTTTTGGATGCACATCCCCTCACCTTGTGGACAACCTCTTCAGGTCCACAACAATCTCTCTCTCCATCTCCCCAAACTTAGACTGTTTGTATCTAGGCCAACATGTGTTGTATTGTTGCTTCCACTAAAATGAATTGAAATACTATTTTTATTTGTTTCTCTTTTCATTTCATATTTGGCCTATACTTACTGGGAGTGGATGTTTTCTTTTTGCTAGTGACAAAAATGGGGAGAGACCATTCAAGTTATCTCAAAAAGGAAATATAAAATTGCATACTCTTTAACTAATCAAGGGGAGAATACATTCTAAATAATCAGGGGGAGAATATATAGAATATATATAAAACAAGATAAGAAAATATTAGAAGATGGCAACTTGTGGAATAATTAAACATTGCAAACATTTTTATCTATATACATTTATGGAGGAATTATCTTTTATGAGATAATTTTTAATCAACTTTTGTCATCATCAAAAAGGGGGAGAATGTTGACATGAATGCATGGTTTTGATGATAAACAAAACTTGATTAAAGATTATATACTAATGGTTGTTATTAAGTCTTTAGCATACAGAATCAAGTTGCAGGTCTTAAAGAAAAATGAGCACAGAAAACATATTCCATGGTAACAAGGCTTGACCAAGTAAAGAAGTAAAAGACAAGGTATTGTAATAGACAAAGCACAAATGAAAAGGACTCAGCTGTTTCCATTTGTCTATCATGGTGGAAAATTATATCTAATAGATGCAAGACAGTATGTATATAACAGATTTTGTCTATCATAAGCAAGCCATGGTTATGCCAATGGTCTTCTGATGTGAACGGACAAAGGCAAAAGAAGTGAAGATCTTTTTAACAAAATAAAAACTTTGTCTGCCATCAACAGATAAAGCGGAGAATCAAGAATCATATGGTAGAGCCAAAACTTTATCTATCACAAGTGAGCTAATAATCATCTATTGTCAACAGACAAAGTGGAAGAAGCAAGGAGCATCTAGTAGGGTGAGAATTCGTCAGTGATGATCCACTGATAATAGACAAAGTGAAGAGGTGAAGAAAACATATCTATGATCCAACACTTCATCTATTACTTACAACAGTAAACACAATGGATAAAGTACTAAAGCAACAAAACATCCATACCTCTATGATGTAACAAATAAAGAAATTGAACAGTTGATTTATTTAGCAGAAATAGAAAGGATGATTCTTCTATCACTTATGAAAGATAAAGATAAAAAATCTATCTTATGGATAGCTGGACAGCTACTTTGTCTATCATAAGTAAAAGATGAGCAACGGTCAGAATGAATCGTTGGTCTTCACTCAGTATTAATAACAATCTTTCTATGTTAATGAAAGAGGTAGCCATTGCAGTATTATCTTGACCAGAGCTTTTTGAGAAACTAGAAATCATCTTCTCCAAGGTTGGTGTTATAGGCATTCTAGCATGCGAGGAATAAGCAGAAGTAAGAGAATTCAAAATATAGAATGTCTAATGGAGCTCACCTACCACCAACGATTAGAATTCAAAGCAGCTATAAATGAAGCATTGCTAGAGTAGGAGGAACTAATGAAGTATTGAGAAAATCATTCAAAACCCTCTTGAGAGCATGTAGTTATCTGAGCTAAACCTTCTACAATCCTTCAAGAGTCAAGAGGCTTATATTCAAACCTTGCTCAACCTTTCTTTGAAGGCTCTCAATCATCTTGGGAAGATCATTTACTTCTGCATTTAACTTTTAGAAACCTTCCCCTGTGCTTACTGAGAAATTCCTGTGCTTAAACTTCTGATATGCATTTCTTATAAAGTTCCTTAAGCTACTGATCGAGACAAGACTCAAGAAGAGCTATGATTGCTAGAGTGCAGACAAGAGCTATTTATTTAGGGAGGAATAATCCTAAAAGGGGTTGAGAAATAATTTTTAAGTGTCTAATTCGCCCCTCCCCTCTTGGGTTTTGTCTAACCTACGAAACTAACAAAACTATGCTTGTACCTTAAACTCTATTATAGACATCCTTAAATAACCCAAGCAATAAGGTTTTAGTAGAATTCCTCCACAAATTGCAATTATTTTACAC
>JAYJMB010007170.1:0-10433 GCA_036873735.1 Pouteria campechiana
TAATAATATCCAACAATCCATAACAAAGAGTATCAAAAAGGGCTACATCTTCACCTTAGAAAAAGGGATTTAGTTCAGAAGAGAAAATAAAATAACTCCCTAAGATAGGATGATAATAATGAAGAACATCTTCTTTCTTTTTTCTTTCTTACATGCAATCCCTTCTTCTTCTCCACAAGAAATCTCCCGAAAAATGACGCTAAACTTCGGAGAAAAAACTCTAAAAAATGGAATGGAAGAACCCTGCAAAAACCCTAAGTTTTTCCTTAAAAGCTAGGGAAAATACGCAATTGTAAAAATTTCCACAAACTGTCTGCCTTCAGTGCCAGTGGTGTTAGGTGGGTGCCGGCTCGTTGGCCAGTCCTTCTTGCTCGGTTTGCTCAATTTGCTCTATCTTTGTAATTGCTTCTTTACTAACCTTTTTCTCTTCTTTTTTTTTCTTTTTCCACCTTCAAGGAACCTGATAAAATCCAATAATTAAACATTAAATTCATCTAAAAGAGACAACAATTTATAAATAAATAAGTTAAAACATGTGTAATATATGAGTATGAAATTTACTCATCAAATACCTCCAAACTTACTTATTTGATCGTCCTCGAGCAAACTAGAAATTAGAACTCATAAATCAATTAGAATAATTTCTCTCAATCAATCATTAGCATGCTAGACAAAGTACACATGTACACATAATTCAAAAATCATTCAAGACACTTACCAAGTAATCTCATGAAACTCATGCTTCATTAATCCTTTCATGAAGTGAAAATTTGTGTGTGTAATATCAATTACATGCTACATGCATACTTTTCAGTCAATAATGTGCAAATCAATGGTTCTAATGATCTTCATATAGTACTCCATAGGCTTGCTTTTCATGATCCCTCTCCACTAATGTAGACAACTATGTTCACTTGGATCAATAGGTCTTTGTTAAGCTTGTAATGAGGCCTTAGGTTTGGCTAACAAAGAAAAGGAATAAGGATTCACAAAGTAAGAGATCATAACTGACTCGCACATTAATGTTAACTCTCTTAATATAATTCTCTTATTTGCTCTTCTCTTTCTTTTTATGGGTTGTATTAGTACCATACTCCCAAACTTATTTTCTTTTAAGTTAATTGAGATGTGATCCCCCCAATTAAAAGTGGAATTCTTACTAATTCTTTTCTTTATTGTCTCCTTTACTTTTCCTTTTTGGCATTTTTTTTCAATTCCCCCAAACTAAATTTCTTTTGCTTCACTCATACCTCTCTAACAACCATATGTACAAAATATGTCTCTTCTAGGTTAAGCATGGTTGTTCAGGCTGAAAGGGTCTAGATAATGAGGCTAAAGAATGAAAAGTTGAATGATGGTTTTTTATATGCTTTGCTTGTGCCATTATCTCATAAGGCTCAATGGGACACTAGTGATATGAATGTACTAGGTTAGCTTGAAAGGCTCAAACTGATAAACAAAATTGCCTGAATCACTTCCAAGTAAACATGTAATCTAGGATTTCTCCTTGAGGGATAATCAAACAAGTTCTAGAATGCTAGTGTTAACCAACATAAGTCACTGAATTCACAACACCATCACCTAATCCGCATACGCTTTGTATGATCATAATATAATCTGCTCAATAAAATTTTCATCAATCATGAAAAAGAAAGACTTATCATAAAAATCATTAAATCACAGAATAGAATCTATCATTTCTTCTAAATCATGTATAATGGTAATAAAAAAAAACTCAGCATATGTTACTGATCATCAAGAGAGAATCCACCCTATTCAATTCCAGCATGTTAGCATAGTTTCTCTTGGATTTCCTTTACCTAAGTTATCAAAAAGTGAAGCTCATCAAAATTATACCTAAATTTGAAAACGTTTGCCCAAAAATTGAATATACTTGAATGCAATGCAAAACACCCCCCAACTTAAACTTCATGTTGTCCTCAATGGAAAATAATGAAAGAAGTTTAAGATCAAGGGCTTCCTTGAATGAAGTGGATTCACATCCTCTTCTTTTGGAGCTAACATGACATCATTTTAACACTTGGAAGAGCATATGCAATCCTCTGAAATCAGATTGCCTCCTTTTGCAAAACACAGTAATTAAAAATAAAAAAAATGCGTGCATGGAGTATTAAGGGAGGTTGGGAGGCGGCGTCAATGGTATCACCCTGCTGCCCCATTCAAAAATGTTTTTTTTTCTTTTCTTTGTTTTCTTTTTGAACTATTTTGGTGCTCAAGGCGCAGGTCACTACCTCCGTCTTGTGGTTTTGCTGCCTTGAAAATCTCTTTTCCATGTTATTACATCACCCTAATTTGATCTCCTTACTTGAAATCCTTATTTATGCATTTATCCTTAAAGAGTGAGGCAATTGCTCTAGTTCAGATTTTTCTTTCATCTCCTCCTTTTCTAAGCCTTATTAGAATTTTGAATCATCTTGCCAGTTTTTCCACCTCTCAATGTTGTGATTGCTTTCACTTACTTGGGCTAACTTGATAGCTTTCTAGATGTGTGACTTTGCACAGCCTCTACAATTTGCCCCAATTGAGTCTCTATCATCTTCATGGATGCCTTCACATTTCGGAATCTTACTTCAATATTTTGGAATTTAGTTGCATGATTTTGGAGTTCGGTTTGTGTTGATTGCATGAAACGTTGTAGTGTTTCTTCAAGTGTAGGTTTTCTTGATTGAAAACACATTCCAAATTGAATCTAATTTGAATCATTGTTCTATGAAAAATTGGGATGACTTCTCCAACCAGGATATAGATCATCAAGGGGTGGTTGGTTGTAGAAATTCATCACATTGGTTGGTCCTAAAAATTCTGCAAAATTCTACCTAAAAGAATGAGCATTGTATGAATGACTAGACATACCACAAATAGAATGTACCTTAGCAGGAATTGGTTGTTTCTGGTTCATCACCATGGAGTACATCATATTCATTTGCTTGGCAATCTTCAACATCTGCATAGAAAGCTCAGCGTTAGAATTTAATTCATACATTCCTACTGTAGGGCATGTACACTCTTTCATCAGCTGTTGTGCTTGTGGAGCCAACCTATTTCCCATCTGTTCTCCCATCTATTCTTCTTCCTTACAATCACAACTCAATAAAAAGAAAGAAAGAAACAATTAATAATAATCTTATATATAACTATACACAAAAACAAAAAGAAAGAATGTAACTAATTTTAATAAAATCAATTTGGAACCATTCCCTGACAACGGCACCAAAAAAACTTGATGGTTCAAATTATAATTCCTCGCAAGTGTATGAATGTATAAACAATATAGTGTGTAAATGCAAGGATCGATACCACAGAGAACGACAAATCAACTTAATTAATCTTTAGTTACTAAGTATAAAATGAAACAGACTTCACATAAGATATGATATAATTTTAGAAACTTAATAGAATAAAAGTAAATAAATAGCTAAGGATAGTGCAGAAAGATTAATAAGATGAAGAAGTCTAAGGTTCCAATTTCACCACAAGGTGATAACTCTTTGCCATTGAATATTGGATTTAATCCTCACTTGGGTCCGTTCTTTGAAACATAAGATCATTACAATTTCATATGCGGGTTCAAATCTAGTGCTTTCATTCGTTCCAATTACCTATGATATTTAGTATAATTGAGTTGAAAACCCATTAAGTTCAAGAACATAAGAACCTGAACAGAAGGGTTTAGCATATGATGTGTACCTTAACCATCTATCCTTCTCATTCAAGGGAGCTCATGGTTTTGCATATGATGTGGTTACGGAATGTGTAGCATAACCATCTATCCTTCTCATTCAAGGGAGCTCATGGTTTTGCATATGATGTGTACCGTAACCATGCTTTGATAGATAATCTAACTCATAATATTGGTGATCAAGTAATAAAATAAATTAAACTATTGCAAATAACATCATGAATAAAATAAGATTATATAATATTAATAAGATCCAACAATCCGTAACAAAGAGTATTAAAGAGGGCTACATCTTCACCTTGGAAAAAGAGATTTAGTTCATAAAAGAAAATAAAACAACTCCCTGAGATAGGATGATAATAATAAAGAACAGTTTCTCTCTTTTTTCTTTCTTACTTGTAATTCCTTCTTCTTCTCCACAAGAAATCTTCCAAAAAATGACTCTAAACCTCAGAGAAAAACTCTAAAAAATGGAAGAGAAGAACCCTGCAAAAGCCCTAAGTGTTTACTTAAAAAGCCAGCAAAAATATGCAACTGTGAAAAATTTTTGCAAACTATCCACCTCCAGCATCGACAACGCTAGCTCACTGCTGGCTGGTTATGGCCTGGTATGGGCACCGATGGCTTTGGCTTGCTGTCCGATCCTTATTGCTCTATTTGCTCTATTTGCTCCATCTTTGTAATTGCTTCTTTACCAACCTTTTTTTCTTCTTTTTTTCTTCTTTTTTCATCTTCAAAGCACGCAAGAAAATCCAATAATTAAGCATTAAATTCATCTAAAAGACACAAGGATTTGCAAATAAATAAGCTAAAACATTGGTAATATATGTGTATGAAATTGACTCATCAATAAGCTATTGTTAAAATGTATTTTCTTGTTTTAACTTGACACAACTAGAAATGCCACTTGTTGCCAAAAATTGTGATTTAACGAGTTTACACAATGAAAGCATGAGTGGATATGTCATTTAGATGCAAGTCATATAAATCAATTAATCCTGGATAAGTCATAGCCTCTCTCTGTCTACATTATTCTACCATAAGTTTTAGATGAATTCTCTCATGACATTTGTCTATTAGTCGATCCTTCATGAGTGTGATTTGTCTATTGTAAATAATAGACAAACTCTAGAGCCATAGACAAAGTTGAATTGATCGATAGAAAAACTCTACTTTGTCTTGCTTGAATAGACAAAGTAAGATGTTCTTCTTTTATTCCACATTCATCTGTTGAAAGTGATAGACGAATTCTATTTTACTTTGTCTTAGACGAATTAGGCTCTGCACTTAGTCTATAGGTTTGTCCATGGTAAGTTGCAGATAAATGTGCCTGTGCATTGAAGTTCACTTGTCCAAGTAGCTACTTTATCTATGCAATTTTGTCTTTCCTTACTGTGTAGCTTCCACTTTGTCTATAGACGAATTTGATCCTGCAGACAAAATTGAAATCCTTCTACATATTTTGAGCAACAGATGGAGTTCGTCTCTCTTACTTCTTACCTACTAATGAGAATAACAAATATCATATTTTATTCCCTTAATACTTATCATTTTAAACTTATTTGATTCATAAATATACTCATTATTCTTATATTTTGATTTAGGAGATAAATAAAGTTGTTAAGTGCAAAATGAAGGCAATTGGTTAATTTTGGACAACTTTAGCATCAATCCATATTTTGGGCATAATCTCATCAAAACTACGATTGAGAAGATTTAAGATGATTTAGAAACATAAGAAAAACTTCTAAAAACTTTCATGTTTAGAGTTCGAATAGAAAAAGATTCATCAAGGACAACTCAATGGACAAAGTATCAAAACATGTCAAAAAGGAGTTGAAGATTACACATAGTATCACTTGTATAAGAATTTTGTCATATTTAGAGGATGATTTGAAAAAGGTTATCAACATCAAAGTTGTATATCTCAAAGCTATCTAACTAATGCAAGAAGAATCATATAATTTCAAGTTTAAATTAGAATGTTATGATCAGCATAGTGGATACATATTAACCAGCATTGTCGGTGCTTACTCATAATCAACACCACACCATTGGACAGCAAGTTGGCGCCAGCGGCGCCAACAGCTGATCAAAAATTTTATTTTTCAATGTTTTTTGGATTTTTTCATATTTTGGATATATTTTAAATAGCAGTTTCCTATGATTTTTGAAGGTTCTTTTGCTAGGGTTTGCAGAGGACTTCTTGGAGGCTTTTGATAGAGAATTTTCTCTCTTCTATCTTTTATTTTATTTTCTTTATGATTTCATGGCCCTACGTGACTAAAATTTTATTCTTAGTTTAAGGAGATAGAAGCCTTAGAATCTATATTATATGAGATCTAATTTATTTTAATTGTTCAATTTATACTTTGAGTATTGAATTCTTCTTTTATTCATGATTATGGTTATTATGTTTAATTGCTAGGAGATCTACTAGTTTATTATTTATTGCAATCTATTGCTAGATTAGATATCAAATTTGTGATTGTTTGATCCCTCTAATCTACAAAGCAACTAGGGTTTGATAATTTGCTATTGTTCAAGTTATTAAATCTTACAAAGAATATTTAACTAAATTAAATGCAACCGCGTATGTTTATGTTGTTTAGCTTCATCAATCTCTACAAATCCTAATGCTACTATTAGATTAAATCTCTAGCGCATGTTTGAGGTTGTTTAGTAGTTAGGGTTAATTAGATTGCATGTTTCTAATTAACTATGTTGAATGAGAGATAGGAAAAATAATTCCAATGGTGAATATTTAAAGTTTGATTTGATTTATAATTGCATCAATGATCAGTTATTAGATTATGATGGTGGATGTTGACTTAAACTAAGGTTTTCATCACTAATAGATTTCTTTTTTAACATTACTTTTATTACACTCAAAATTTCTATTCTTGTTCACTTTACATAAAATTAAGCTAGATACTCCTCGTGGGATTGACCCTTACTCACACTACTAATCAAGGTGATTTATAGTACGAACCAAAAATTGAAGGAACTTTGTATAGGTTAAAGAGTGAAGCTTAGAGGAATTCAGAAAAGGAGGAAGTCATGGCCGGAAATCAAACTTTGAAAGAGCTTGCCACACCTACTTTTGATCAACAACCTTTATGCATAATGTTTCCTACTTTTGATGCTACTATTAGTTTTGAACTAAAATCTAGACTAATACATCTCTTGCCCACTTTTCATGGTCTTGCAGGTGAAGATCTTCACAAGCATCTAAAGCAATTTCATGTGGTGTGCACAACTATGAAACTGACAAGGGTGACTGAAGAGCAAATCAAACTAAGAGCCTTTCCATTTTTTTTGAAAAATCTGGCTAAGGATTGACTTTATTACCTACCCTCTGGGAGCATCACAACATGAAATGAGATGAAGAGGTTGTTTCTGGAAAAATATTTCCCAACTTCAAGGGTGGCCAACATCAGGAAGGAAATTTGTGGTGTGAGAAGCATAGTGGAGAATCCCTATACAAATATTAGGAGCGTTTCAAGAAATTATGTGCATGTTGCCCCCATTATTAGATTATTGAATAGCTACTCATCCAATACTTCTATGAGGGACTTATAAACATTGAAAGGAGCATGATTGATGCCGCTAGCGGAGGAGCTTTGGTAGATAAAACTCTTGAAGCTGCAAAGAATTTGATTGCAAATGTGGCAACCAACTCATAACAATTTGGCAATAGGCATGACGCTCTATCCAAGCCTATTAATGAGGTAAGTATTTCCTCCCTTGAACCACAAATTGTAGGTCTAACTTCTCTTGTTCGTTAATTGGCTATAGGAAATATGCAGACAGCAAAGGCTTGTAGAATTTGTTTGATAGTAGGGCATCCAACTGATACGTGCCCAACTCTTCAAAAAGAACCTACTGAGCAGGTGAATGCCATAGGTGGATTTTTTGGACAACCACAAAGAAAGTACAATCCCTATTAGAACACATATAAACCTAGGATGGAGGGATCATCCCAATTTTAGTTATGGGAACCCACAAGTAAATCAGCCTCTTGCTCAAAATTGCCCAAATTTTTAGCAATATCAGTAGCCATACCCACCTAGACAACCATAGGGACAAACTTCTAACTATGATATGTCTTTAGAAGATATTGTTAAGTCTCTTGCCTCTAACACTTTACAATTTCAACAGGAGAAGAAGGCTAGCACTTAGAGTTTAGAGAATCAAATGAGTGAGATGGTAACCACAAATAATCGGTTGGAGACACAAAATTCAGGAAAGTTACCTTC
Source organism: Pouteria campechiana (assembly GCA_036873735.1). Classification (NCBI taxonomy): domain Eukaryota; kingdom Viridiplantae; phylum Streptophyta; class Magnoliopsida; order Ericales; family Sapotaceae; genus Pouteria; species Pouteria campechiana. Next base: position 7,960 of record JAYJMB010007170.1, read on the forward strand.
TCAAATAGTGGTAAACCCAAGAGAGAATGTGAGTGTAATTATTTTGAGATATGGTAAAGAGATTAACATTCTAGCAAAAGCAACTCCTACACCAATAGAGCAGGAAAAAGGGAAAAGCATTATTTCAGATGAAGACCTTCCTAAGGACAATGAAGTAACTTAACATAAGTTTTCACCTCTTTCTGAATATAAACCAGTACCTCCTTTTCCTCAGGCTTTAGCAAAATCTCAGAAAATTAAGAACTATAAAGATTTCTATGAGACTTTTTGTAAAAGTAAGGTAAATATTCTACTTTTTGATGCCATTAAACAAGTACCTCGTTATCCTAAATTCCTGAAAGAATTGTGTACAATAAAGAGAAAACAAAAACTTCAGAGATATGAGAAGGTGAGAGTAGGGGAGAATTTTTCTACAATCATTCAAAGAAAACTCCCTACAAAGTACAAAGATCTAGGTATATTTACTATCCCTTGCATGATAGGTAACACTAAACTTAAAAAAGTCATGTTAGATTTAGGAACTTTCATTAATATTATGCCTTATTCTTTATATGCTTCTTTGAAACTTGGACCTTTGAATAAGACTGGAGTTTTGATTCAAATGACTGATAGATCCAATGCCTATCCAAAAGGTGTAGTTGAAAATGTTCTAGTGCAAGTCAATGATTTAGTCTTTCCTGCTAATTTTTATGAGCTAGATATTGAGAATGGCAATCATACTACTCCTATTCTATTAGGAAGACACTTTTTAAAGACATCCAAGACTAAGATAGATGTTCATAGTGGCACCCTTACCATGGAATTTGAGGATGAAATTGTTAAATTTAACATTTATGATGCTGTGAAATATCCCAATGATGATGATTCTATTTACTCTATTGATGTGATTTATTCTTGTGTATAGGAAGTTTTTGAACTTGATGGAAAAGATGTGTTGGAAGTTCCCATTAGTAAACATCTTGAGAAAGAGAATGAGTGTTATGTTTGAGTACTAATTTGCAAGAAACTATTGCAGCATTGGATGACTTTTTGAAGTTACCAAAATCAGGTAATGATCCTTACATTGAGTTACTAGTTTCTAACGCAAGCCTTTTACTATACGTTTTGCAAGCATCAATTCCAAATTTGAAGCCTTTTCCTAGTCACCTAAAGTACTTATTCCTTGGAGAAGGAGAGACCTTACCAGTGATCATTTCATGTAAACTCAATGCATTACAAGAAGAGAAGCTTATGGAAGTTCTAGAGAAGCATGAGAGAGCTATCGGTTGGATAATCAAAGATATTAAAGGAATTGACCCATCTACATACATGCTTTATTATTTTCAGTTTGCAATTGCTCCAGATTGAAGGATGAAGCAGTGAGTCGAGCGAATGACTATAAACAAAAGGACTACTTAGGAGGCAACCCAAGGGGAGTTTGTGTTTCTTTTTCTTATTTTCTTCTTATTTCTTCATTCCTATTATGGTTATTTTTGCATCTTCTTTGCATTTGACCTCACATTGGGACAACAAAAGTTTTAAGTTTGGGGGAGGGGATTTAGGTTTAGATTGAGGTTTAGGTTGTGTTTTTATGTTTTCATTTTTATATTTGTTTTTATTTTTAAAAAAAAATTTGAGGGAGAATCTATTTTACCTTTTGTTTTGGTGGTTTTTGATGATTTGAGTTTAGGATGTCATGAGCAAAGCTAAGCTTGAAAATTTTATAACATGATTGAATATGTAATCTTTCAATTTATAATTGCTTGGTTCAGTTATTTTCCTTAAGAATGGTGATGACTAAATTTCATAGACAAAAGCTAGTGAGATTTTGAGCCTTTAGACACATCCACACCAGTCTCATTCTTTTTCTTCTTGAGAGATATTCTTCCATGGATTTGTTTCTCTAGAACTTGCCTTGATTCTCTTTGAGATCACATTAATACATGCATGCATGAACATGATTAAGTCCCTTCTTTGTTATGAACTTCATGAGCCAAATAGCCTACCTTGTGATTAAATTTTTCCTCTCGTTGAGCCCCTTTAAGCTTTATAGACTTTTATTATAAACCTACGTTACAGCTTAAAATACAAAAAAGTAATATCTTTACCCAAGCCATAGAGCCAGTGGAGCATGGGTTATCATTGTGTTGTGTATGAGTGTGTAGAGAAATAAAGTGTGGGGGTGTCAAAATTTGTGGTATGGCTATGATTGATGAAATGGAACAGATTGTTGTTCTTCAAATTGTGAAAAGAATAATGAATGAAAAAGAAAAATTAAAAAGTGAATTTCAAAATTCCAAGGGAAGGGGTCTATTTATACATCATGTATTCAAAGGTGAAAGATGTTGAAGAAAATAAGTGATTTTACATGTCTTATAATTTGATCATGAGTTGATTTATTTATACTTTACTAGTTTTAATGGCTTTTGAGCTACATCTCCAAATATTTCTTACCTTTACCCTAAACCCCATTACAACCCATGAAAAGTCCTTAT
>JAYJMB010007171.1:0-21499 GCA_036873735.1 Pouteria campechiana
TACAAGCACTTTATCCTTATGTTTTTGTCTCTAGGTGCTGATCAACTAATTGCAGAAAAAGGGCAAAAAGAGGATGGGGATTTACCAAAGGTTGTTGTTGTTGTCTCCTTCGATGCATCACTGCTGACAAAATTTTTGGTTCCCTTCCTTTTGTTCTCACAATATATGCACAGGCTCTGCATTGAATGTTCTAAGCATCTCAATCCTTGTTCCTAAGCTTAAGAGCAAATTCAGTGAAAGGGGAAAAAATTAGTACTCACGTCAGAAAGAAAGAAAAAGTGAAACAGGTTGGAAACACTGCAATAGGGGTTACCAGCAGGGGTTGGAGCGGGCGATCATGTTGTCAAGGGTACAACTCCAGTTAGGGTGTAGCAAAATTGTGAGCAGTAATTGCTTCCAAAAATGGGTTTGGCTGAACTTTGGGTTGTTAGCAGCAGTTAGTAGGCGAGGGAAATGAGTTTTAATTATCATCAATAGAAAAGATGGGTGGGTTTGGGTTATTGGAATCACAACCTTGCCAATCAATAGAGGAAATGTCAATCAAAGATGGACAACTGCAGCACGGAGAAGGGGAAGGGTAAGAGGATCTCTCCTCTAGAGCGAGTGAGTGATGATGGGTTTCTGGAAGGGCATATGGATTTTGATTTTCTAATGCCAAGGTTCGATTGTTGAAGTAGGTAGAGATGGGAGAGACAACAAGGAAAACACGGGCAGACAACTTTAGTGTTTTGTTTTCTAATAAATTTAATTTTTTCTACCTTTTAACAAATGGGCAGGCGATATGGCGGGCACCTACAATATCGTCTACCGAAGATGCATTTTAATTATATTAGCATAATAGATATTTTAATTTGAAGTATAAAAGTGTAAAATATATAAAAATAAAACAATGTAATATTCTATATACCCTCTTATAAAGTAAATATATGATTACATACAACTAGGAAAAGAAAACCCATATATATTTTTTATGATTTTTCTAATTTAGATTAATTAAAATTTTAATTGATTATTTATTTATTTCCTATGAAAATCATCCATATGCAAGTTAGCTTTGGAAATGAGAATGAGGTGTGGGCAGGCGATCAGGCATTTTTTTTAATATTATAATTTAGAATTTTAAAATTTAAAATTTCTTAACATGAATAGTAGATAAAAAAGTTAAAAAATAAATACTCTAGTCAATACCCTAGGTGCCAATGGAATTCGACTGTCAATTAAGTAATATAGCAGGCGGTAGGTACAATTTATTATAGTATGTTTTTTGGCAAAACTCCCAAATCCATGTTATTGTCCATCTGCAGGCACCTACCATATCGCCTGCGGTTCAGGTAGTATGTGCAGCCTCCTACGATATTATCTACTATATGAACTTTTAAAAATAGTTACAACAATTTGAAGATATCTTTCTTATCTAAACTCAAAATTGTGTAATTCTTACTTTGTTGGACAAATAATTCTAAGGGATAAAACTTTTATATTAAACTATTTCTCTAAATCAGCCTCCATATGCCTCAAGAATTATCTCGAAGTAATACTTAATAATGATTTTTATCTTTCAGAGGGTGTGAAGCTTTAGAAATAATTTTAGTATTTTAGTGATATCTTTCTTATCAAAACTAATAATTATATAATTCTTAATTTTTTGGATAGATAATTCTAAGAAATAAAACTTTTATGTTAAATACTTTCTCTAAATTAGCCTCCATATGCCCCATTAATCACCTCAAAGTGACATCGAGTAACAATTTTTATCTTTTAGAGGGTGTGAAGCTTTAGAGACAGTTACGGTATTTTGGTGATATCTTTCTCATATGGACTTGGAATCAAGTAATTCTTAAATTTTTTGGACTGATAATTTTAAGGGCTAAAACTTTTATTTTGAACACTTTCTCTGAATCAGCCTTCATATATACTAAATATTAGCTATAATTGAAGATTTTGTCATATTAAGACCCACTAAAAGGTAAAAATCATTAGTAGGCATCATTTTGAGGTAATTTGTGGGGCATATGGAGGTTAATTTAGATGAAGTGTTCAACATTAAAGTTTAATCCCTTAAAATTATCTGTCCAACAAATCAATAATCGTAATTATAATTTTGAATATGGAAAATATTACCAAAATATTATAACTGCCTCAAGAAGTTTATGTGGTAAGTGAGCTAATTTCATTTTTTCAGGGTTTGCTCATGTAAAGAGCTTGAAGACATTAACTCTTTTCAATAATAGACTCAACGAGAGCATCAATTCCTTATCAAGCGAGCTATATATGTAGATGTAGATAAATTGAGCAATAGGATTGGTGTGGGAAAGATGTATCACATAGATGACCTAATTGGATTAATTCTCTAAATCATAATTTTTTTTTATAAATAGAATAACTTAAAGAGAAACTGAAGATAATTTTGGTTATAATATATTAATGTAAGTTGTGGAGGATATGAAATATTAAAATATCCATTTTAAGATATTAAAATGCCCTGAGAGCATGTTGTCCTAAGCCACGATGTACCGAGTCACTCTAGTTGCAACATCCACCCGAAGTAGGCTACCACATCCCATCCATCGGCTCTGAATTGTTGGCCTTAACTCACCCAGTCAACCAATTAAGTCCATCTGTCTACTCATTGCAACCATCCAATCCCAAACATATTATTATGACCTTTTGTTCATATATTAATATATATACTTAAATTATCAATTTTAATTATAAATAATCAATGGCAGCCAATCCAAATGGCTGCATTTAGTAGCATTTATTTTGGGTTAGCTACATTGGGTATCAAATAGAGGAGGAACAAAAAGAATTTTTGTCATACTTTTGTGCCTTTCTCAAACTAAAAATTGCTTTTTTAAAAAGAGAAAAGAAAATAAGCCTCCCAAGCAAACTTAATTACAAGTAAGAGCCAGGCATCTTAATCATGAGAAAGATGTCATCAACTGCATGTTTGTTGCTTTAATTCTACTCAAAATTTGTTTATTTCTAAATCATCCCTTGTTAGTGGACGACCCGACATGCTTACAAATTGGAATTAAAACGCAATTTCATGTCACAAAGCATGATTTGCAGGTTAATATCCCGACCATTGGATTAGATTTCTTTATCTTGAAAGATGCCGAGGGATATATGTCTCATCATCGATTGGAAGCCACTGTGCATTTTGAAATGTGTGTTGGAAATTGGCGTGCCGAATTGGAAGAGAAACTCTAGGAGAATCCAGCATAAAAGAGACATGACAAGTGACATAGGCTAGACAATAATTCCTCATATACCACTAGGGATGACATGAAATATCCGAAAACACCATCTAGCAAAATTAAAATTGTCTGGCTCAAATGGCACCTGTCCATTTCAAATTGAATTCATTGTCTTCTATTGGGACTTTATAGAACAAATGCATGATGGGTTGTTGTTCTTTTATAGAGTGCTATGTTTTACACTGCTCATGATTATGATCCTTCCTTCCTCTTCTAGAGCAATAAAAGCACACGAGAAAGAGCTCAGAGAAAACCACTTATCATAATCCTCTAACCTAATTATAAATATTAGCTATTCTTCTTGAATTAAAAGTACTTAACTCCATGGGTGCTTAGAAATGAATCTTCCTTTTATTAATATCAGAGTTCATCTTAGGAATCCAGGTATGTTTTGTAAAAAGAAAAGAAAAAAAAATCTCACTTTTTTATTAATTTTTTATTACCCCTCCAATAGATGTGATATTTAATTATTCTTAGTAATTCTACTTTATTTATTTTATACATTTTCAATCATCATTTCTTTTTCTAATTTTAAAGGTACATATATTTTTATTTACTTTATTGTCAATTATTGCCGCTTACCCATCGCATTGATTTCTTCATCATTCTCCTTTTATAAAATTTTTACTTCTTTCATTATATTTTCTTTTTTCTAATTCTCGAACTGAAAATTATGGAAAACAACTTTTGGGCTCTACCTCAACTCTTTGAATCCACAAGCTGCAGCTTCCGGATTAAAGATAATATAAGAGCCAAAAATCAAAACTTGTTTTACTCGGATTTAAGGTTGGAATCGGCACCATCCTTTCGGACAGGGAACTTTAAAAAATCTAAATCTATGTAAAATTCTATACGGTTATTTACTCTGATTATTAGGAAGATTTCATAGCCTCTGCGGTTAAGAAATGGTCGAATGCGAATGATGTGACTAGACATCTTAAATTTCAAAAAATAGAAAAAAATCCCATCTTCTCATCACGTCGCAGACACACATGTACGGTCAAACGGCCACGTATTTCCTTTCCGTTGACAAGCTTCGCATACGTGTAGCTCTAGCTAAGCTGTCCAAATCATGGGATCTCTCTCAAATCTGACGGACACCCACTGCCTTTAAAACCCATTAATGACCTGCAAAATTAGCTTTCATCCTAACCATCGATCTAATCGACCTATTTTGGATGGATAGGATTATATTTTGTATCATAATTTTGCATCTTTCGATGGTTGATATTATTTTAACGGTTTGGATTGAGCTTATTTGGCCAGTTTTTGATGGTACATGAAAGAATTACAACCTAACCCCAGTATGCTGGCGCTCTACAGAAAAAATGGGCACGGAAACGTACGGGCGGACGTGGCTTCGTTACGTCGGGCCCTTTTTCCGTGATTCTTACACGTGCAAAGACTGCGCAGGACACGTTCACCAGTGACGTGCAGCGTCGTGCGAAAATCGCCTCATCACATATAATTAAAATATAAAATGATAAATTGTTTATTAACTATTAACTTCCTTTTCTAATTTATAACCTGTACTAAAAATATTGCAATTATTGAATTTTTAAATAGGGATAGAATCTAAATGATCAATATCCATACCCCTTATTGTAGTCAATGATTACACATCGGTTTAATTTAACATATAAATAAAGTATAAAAGAAATAAATATTGACATTCAAAAAATAATATTATAAATTTATATGGGCAACATCATTTAAAAATGCATAGTTTAGCACTTTTTACTTTTTAGCTGACATAAATGATTAATATCCACGAATAAAATTGGAAATTGTTGAAAAAATTAAAATGATCTAGATTTTACTAATGAAATGTATGGCCTACTTTGGCAATTGGCTCTAATTCTCAGGTAGAGACCCTGGTTCTACCTCTCGTCTCAGATATTTTATGTGTGAGTCATAATGCCATTTATCGACATCAATGTTGTGTGCCGCAAAACGGACCGCAGCCACGTATTCCTTGAACATCCAATGTGAACACATTTAATACGCCGAATAATAGGGCGCGCGATACGCAGGTGCTTTTATACGTCACTATCAAATGTGTTCATTTGGTTTTGATAATTAATTTGCATTATTTAAGAATTTTATTTGAATTAAAGTGCCTCTAGTATATCGTTGCCACGATGGGGAGTATTTTCGGGGTGGATATTCTTTCCTTCTAGAATATGTGAAAAATGCAGCACAACTTCCATGCGGACTCTTTTTTCCATTCAATATAAAGGACAGACTAGATATTAACCTACTATATTTAATCTTATTTCTTTCACAATTAAACTTTTTTTCACTATCAAGTCTATTTTATTGTAAAAATTCTTATTTATTTTAATTTTATCGATTTTCTACCAACATCATTTTCACTATTACTAAATCATTTATTCAAAATCCTTGGACAAAGGTTAAATTCCTGTTTGAACATCTCCTGGAAAATCAAGTTGCGTAGGCCCCCACTTGATTAGCTAAAAAATCGGTAAATTTACACTAATTTTCCTAGGTTGACGTTCATCTACCTCTTTTAAATTACCCATAATATCTACCTGTTTTATGTCCATTATATTCAATGACGAAATTTGTTTTAATTAATTTCAAATAACGCATTGGCCGCTAAAGAGAAATGAAGTGAACGCCCAAAAATCCCACTATAATCACCGCATTTTAAAGCCTCCAAGCACTAATGTTACCCTCCAGCAATGTGGCTGTTGATGCACATGTGATGGGAAAGCTGCGCACGTAGCTAAGTTTAAATCAACCTACAAGCGTCCAATCAATGTGAACTCAAAATCAGGTTGGTTGATTATTTTTCAAGTCCAACATTCGTTAAATGTTGATTAATTAATTATACGGTTTGAAAAATACAATCGTTGTGGACTGTTGTTTATGATAGGGCAAAGGGGACACAATCATCCAAAAGCCTGAATCATTTGCATGTCTATTTTTCAGACTTGTGGGCACCTCCACGTCAACGGCCCTATTGACAATCATGGAGGTTTCTGCTGCTAAACTCGATGTGATTCACTTTAAAACTTGCCTTTAGTAGCTACAAGTCCTTCCATTATTGGACGATTTGAAAAACCCAATGGGGGCTTGGCACCTCAATCCTACATCTCTTTCACATCTAGAGCCCTGCTCTTAAGTCCCGAATAATGAACCATGATTTATGAATGAAATGATTAAAATTCCCAAGACCAACAGAAAGATAGAATCAAATTAAAATATTTTATTTGCTTGATAAATATCGCATGGTGGAGGGCTAACCCAAATCACATGCTTAATTCAATGAATATTGGAATTAACAATTAAGAACGTGTTTGGTAATGTGGGAATGCATGTTTAAGTAGGAGTGCAACTCGGATTAGTTCTTTTTTAAATCTATCCTAACCTTATTTTTAAAAATACTACCTTGCTCTTTTATTAATTTGGTTCGGTTTAAGGTTGAAACTACCCTATTTTTTTTTTTACTATCGGGTTGGTTCGGTTTTAGGTCAAATTTGATTCCAAAAATTCATTAACTAATTAATATTTTTTTCTTCTATTATCTAACTTTGTCACTTATTGGAACAATACTTTAGCTATTTTCATTTATGAGTTTTTAGTATATTTATAGAGATCCTATTGAAGAAATTTTTAAAAGTATGTAAACTTTCGGAGGGTTGCTAGATTTAACTCTTTTATTTTTATATTGAACTTGAACCTAAGGTCATGGTTTATCTGTTTTGCAGAAAAAAAAATTTTGAATAAGAATATAATGTGAGTAGAGTTGAATAAATATATGCACTTGATAATTACAAATCATTTAATCCACCTTTTACACCACATGATTTTCTTTGCAAGGTTCTTCTATAATTTTTAATGCATTGGTGGAGGCAAACTTATGCAGCTATAACTAGTTGAGCTACAAATAGTTCCATGATGAATTTTTATGATTTTAAGTTACTGTGAGATTCACGAGAAGAGTTATTATAGCCAAATTAATGTGTTCTAAATACTTGAAACCTGTTAATTTTTCTAATAATTTATGCGGGTCGGTTCAGTTCGGGTACCTAATGCTTGAAACCGAACTTTTCTTAAAAATGAATGTGGGTAAAAAAGGTGGAACCGATCATACCCCTTTGGTCATTAAATTAGAACAAAACCTGTAAAAAATTGGGTTGGTTCCAACTCTGTTTGCTGGTACCCTACCCAAGTTGCACCCTTAAGAAAGCTCACCTGATTCACAACTAGCTTGTTATCACCCACAGATCCAACATTCATTAATTAGATGGTTAGGCAGCTGGTCCACTGGTATAATCCTTGGCATATGCTCCATCAAAATAGGACCTAAAAGTGGGACGGAAAAAGAATATATAGTTGCATGCAACCACCACATTCAAGGGCAAACGTCCACCGCTTTTTAGTTGGTATGCAGAACCAGACGGGCAAAGTGTCTTGTAACTATGCTTGTATTTTTGGAGGAGAGGAGTGTTGTATCCTCTCGGACTATTGATTTAACCTCCAGATTAGAACGAAACATCTACTCTGCAACCACTTTAACTGAGTCCCTTTCCAATTGCCATATGCCAAATTACTCTTCCTCTCGAAATCTGCGAAATCTTTCAAGCTCCCTCCTTCAAAATCTTTGGATCCTCATCTCTCAAATTTCTCCTACAATCTCAGTTTCTTGGATCTTCTGGAAGTGCCTCGGCGCTCTTTGTCCAATTCATTCCTTTCAAGCAGCAGCATCAAGATGAAAAAGTCAAGATCTCTAATTTCGTCGCCATCCTAAAGGATTCCCGTTTTCTTCCATACTGTAGGATTGTTGATTTGGGTAGTTCATGACATCATTCTCCATGATAGAGAAAAAAATTTACCTTGAAACTTTAGATTGAAAGTAAAATCATTGACGGGTAAAGTAAAGCAGGTTTTATGATGCAGCAAAGTCGGTCAACAAAGTATTAAAAAATTCAATATAATTAGCTAAACTTCTTTGGGTGATGAGAAATGAAAGAGGAAAGTGTAAAAATATGCAGTATAATCTCTAAGGTGATATTATCTCTAAACTGAATAAAGACAAAATATAAATTTATTTTAACCAAGATGGCAAAGGCTATGATTAAAATATAGATAATAAAAAAGTACAATTTATGAAGTATTAAATATCAAATTTGAGAAGAAATAAGGTATTTTCTTCCCTTAACTTATTAAGGGATGCACCCCAAACACACCCAAAATTTATATTAGATGGGACCATGGTGTTATCCGAAAGGATCTGATCTTGACTAAACCATAACATCATGGCCCTCAGTTATGATGTCTCCTCAAATGAAAATGACGATTACCAATTGTTTATAATTTAACTACAGTTACTAGCATCGGTGTTACATCTAACCAATTGGTGTGGATTAACATCAAACATCTAATTAACTAATTGGATTGGATTAACATCAAACTACCTAGACTGCATTATCACTCTTCCCCGAAAGTCACGTTTTGGTGAAAAGATGCGTGGGAAAGGACTTTGATGCATATCCATACGAAGCCAACAACCACCGATATAGTTATTTTATCAGCGCAAACCACTGACATGAATTTCTGTGAGCGGGTTTCATTAACAGGATGTTCATTCCATCCAATCCAGCTTAACTGATAATAAGTGGATTTGATTCGAATGAAATGGTCTGAAATGAAACTGATGTCAATAAATAGAAAATTATGTGAATTACAAAGTAAATAAAGTTAAAATAATTGGAGGTTAATAATTGTTCATATAGATAATAATAGAAACAATATTATAAGAAATATATGTCAAATCCAGCTTTATAAACTATACTCGGCGTATGCACGTGAATGACACAGGACAGAGCACGGAGCTGCTAGTCTAGAATTCGACTCTAAACCTAACGTTTTGCAAGCAAAGAAAAAAAAATTCCAACTTAAGTCTAATTTGACTTTAAAAATTTTAAATTAGATTCGGATTAATAATTCAGTCTGATTCTGAATGATTAATTTCAAATAAAGATTATCATCATTAATTTATCAGCTTGTAAATCAATTTCAGTTGAAATAGTGTTATCCTTGATACAAATATATGAATGCATTTATTTATAATAAGAAATAACTTTATCATTGCTTTTCTGTTTTATGAATAAACTTCCAATTAACATTTCAGGGATAATTTATTTTTGAATTTTAATAATTAAAAAAAATCAATACAATTATCCAAAAATAAAGATGTTTTCTTTTACTTGTCTCTAAATATAACGACTAATATTATACAAATTGGGTTAGAATTCCGGTCAAGTTGCCCATGGCCTTAACCAAATCTAATCTTATTTTTAAATTAAATAGAGTTTCATCTTAAAATTTCAACCTAAATTTAAAAAATCTCTGCATAAATCAGGTTATGCTGGTGGGTTTAGGGTTGAGGCCAACCGATCTAATTAGTTGCACTACTAATGCATTGAAATTCATACCGGTTAAGATTTTAACATTAGATATTTTTGATAATTTATCTTTCAAATATATTATATAAATAAAATAATCGAAAAAAGTTGCATTTTATTTATAAACCTCTGGAGCCACTAGAGTGTTCAAACAATATTTAAATTCGTCACTTATGGGCCCAATGCTTTTTTTTCAAATGTGCTCCATTAACAACCTACATGAGAGGTGCTAAGGATTGAAAATAAGATTAATTAATGAATTATTTAATTAATTCGAAAAGAATAATATTTTTAAGAAGGAGACCTTTGTTGGCTTTGAAGATGTCCGTTGCAGCGTATGGAGACGCTTGTTGACCGGTTACGCATGGATACAGTACGCAGGCATTACGCATCCGGATGCCCCCACTTTAATGCAAACGCACCCACCCAACGCTCCCTTGGAAGCGACCTGGTGGAGGCGTGGAGGTCCGTCGGAGGGTCGCCGTCGCTGTCTCCACGTCCAGAGGAAAGAAGAGGGGGGAGGGGTGGGGGGTGGCCGGGGGGCGTGAAAACGACTGTCGGCACATGCAGAGAACGACACGTGTCGGTTGGATGTCCAATCAACGGTGTGGATTCACGAGGCTCAAGGCCCGAGGCAGTGGTCCCCACGGGCGTTTTGTCCTTTCGCTTTCCAAGAACTGCAGCTGCTGCTGGTCGAGCGCTCGAAAATTATTGTGGGGTGGGGCCCTCCAAACCTTGAAGGAATTCCTGCTTCGTGGGGGCCTTTTCGTGTCAAGACATTCAACCCTGTCTGGCCACATCTCGTGTGTGTGGACCCCACACGTTCTCTGCTGGCGAAAATCCATATCCACCCATGCTTACGTGGCTTTTTTTTTTTTTTTTTGTGGATTGGTGAAAAGGTGGGAGGGGGGAAGGAAAAGGTAGAATTATAGGAGGAGATAATGTTGGAGAAAAGGATGTGATGCCAATCATGGAAAGACTAAAGATAAAATAAATTATTTTCTAAATAAATAAAATTAAGAATGACAGTTTTAGATGATTATTTGCAAAAAACTAAGTTATTAAGGATTAACAAATTCCTAGCACAAGAAGGCAAATTTCTAAATAATCCTACCCAGTACCCAGACAAGTATTTTTTAATCATAATTTTTTTCTTATCATAAATCCCATTTATCTTACTTTTAATCACTTCATAAAGTTGAATTTTCTCCTTTACCGCTGATATTAGTTGAGGACGAATGCTGATTGCGAGCATATTTTCATGTATTTTCACCTAAGTTGTGTGCTTTGCAATTCTCTAACATCTTCAATAAGCTTTTAACATACGCAGAGTATGCAAATTATTTTGTTTAGGAAAATCAGTATACAAATATTAAAATTCCCAACTAAATCTTATCTCTGTAACCTTAGAAGTAACTTTAGCAATTCCGTACATAGAATGTAGATTCACGTGAGCCGGTATAATGAGAATGTGACATTGCTTGCCTGTGTGAATTGAAAGGTAAGATAAATCAACATAATTTAAGATTCGAGCTACTTCAATCCACACATCTGCCGCTGGTGTTTGTTTACTTACTTTCTCCCTCTCATAATGCCCACCCAACTTCTTAGAGAAATGATTCAATGGCACCGCTTGTATAGTTAAATCTTACTATTTTTTAACACTACCATTTCTTTTAATAAAATCTAAGCCATTCATTATATTTCTCATCGCATCTGTTTTCGTGACATCAAAGCTTACCCCAATTAAAATTTTGCAAATGTAACAATATATCGATGCACACCAGATTATTGAAAAACTTTTTTTTTTTTTTTGGATGTTGAGGCTTATCTAGATTTTCAACTAAAATGATTTACATTATCTAGACTAAATAAATAGTTCTTGAATTGAATTTGATAAAAACTTGTACATTTATAAAATAGGTGTCATAGAAACTTTCCCGAAACTTCGTCTTCTTAATGGAGCTGTATTTTGCGGATATGCAATGAATACAATGAAGCACAAAGCATGAAAGAAGTCAAACACATCAGATGAAAAATGAAATAAATGTCATACATGTCACTGGATAAGAAACTCCTCTTGATAACCCTTTTTCGACTAAGATGTTATTAACTATTAAACACTCATCTGTCGCGTCAAACTACAGGTTGCAGGTGATGGCTCTTTTCCATTTCCCCAGTTAAACAGGCATCCTCTCTAATCACCCCCAAAAGGATTTAAAAATCTGAGCAACTCGAGCTTGCATTTAAGCACATGAAGACTCAAATGAGAAGCAGACACAAGTACTGAAGAGGGCAGGTGCACACGTACTTCTCATTCAAAGTTAAAAGGCAATTATCTCAATTTCGTTGATGATCGAAGTCTAATCAGACTCGTGCATGGCATCTTTTGAAGATGGTTAACGACGCTGTGGTGGCAGTCGTTTTCTTGACAATGGCAGCACTCCTTATGATTTCTCATATTGACCTGCGAGGAGGGTGCACCAGCTGTAAACATGCATGATAACCATCAGAGGCCGTCTGTTTGATCGCCCATGATGTATACATCACATGAAGGGAACCTCTGCGGCCGTACAATGTAAAAAATTCCTTTTAATAATCAAGATATACAGTGAGCAAATAATTGATGGCATCTTATGAGGTACACTTGCGGTGTGCATAATGATGCGAATCCTCCGCATATGTACAAACTAAGGGTGCAAGAGATCAACCCATCCCAACACTATTTTTTTAAAATGAAAATTAACTCGATGCTAACTCTAATTCTATTTCTAAAATCTCAATTCAATTTTAGAATATTTAAGTTCAATTTGGGTTACAAGTTTGGCTGATGAATTATATTAAATAAACATATTATTATCATAAATTTTAAGTGTGTAATCAACTTTAGTTAAAATGGTATAAATATAGAATTGCATGCGCGAAGTGATGTATTTATGCTACAGAAAGTGATTTAGTCATCACTTTGGTATTCCAGTTTTTTGAAAACTTCTAATGTATGCTTTAAAGTTTTAATAGCTAAAGCTCATAAAACTTAATACGAATTTCAAATAAGGATGTGCATCTATATTTATTAACATAATATTATCACTAACATCATACAAATCGGTTTAGAATTTGAATTCAATTGCCCAAGATCTCAGCTCAACTCAACTTCATTTTGAAATTGAGTCAATTAAAATTCTAACTTTTCAATTGAAATGGTTTGCTTAGGTAGAGTGCACTAGGAAGAAGGAAGAAAGTGTACCAGAAAAGCATGGCAAGAGATAATACCAACAATATAAACTAAAGTAGAGAGAAATGATTAAAAATATAAATAATTAAAAATATTATGATAGTTAAAATATTATATTAGTCTTAAAAAGAGTGCAAAAGAGAGTGTATGAAGCCTTAAAAAAAGAAAAAGAAAGGGTTAGTTGGATTTAAGTTGAACCGGACTTGAGTTGGACGCAGAACAAACCGAAAACCAACGCATTTTATGCAACTTTTATAAATAGCCAGACAAGGAATTTCTTGGGTGGTTCTCTCTCTCTCTCTCTCTCTCTCTC
Organism: Pouteria campechiana; assembly: GCA_036873735.1. Classification (NCBI taxonomy): domain Eukaryota; kingdom Viridiplantae; phylum Streptophyta; class Magnoliopsida; order Ericales; family Sapotaceae; genus Pouteria; species Pouteria campechiana. The sequence goes on from JAYJMB010007171.1 coordinate 13,243, forward strand.
TCTCTCTCTCTCCATCATGCACTTAAAATATTTTAGACAAAATATTTAATACTCTACAAGGTTTATACTATTTATTTTTGTCTCTACTTCATATATAGCATTGAAATGGACAAAATGCTCATATGTGTTTTTCTTTAATTAATATTCAACTTGTCCTTTTAGATATACCAGGTTCACTGAAAAATCGCTATCTTATGTACAATTATTCCTTGCCTGCCCCGGAAATGGAAAAGTGCAGTGATGACTTGCATGCTTCCTTTGGCATTCTTGCACAACAATAAGAATAGGAATTGAGATAGCATGGGCTAACCTCACTATGAATAGAGATAGCATCAGCTAAGCTAATTGGTTAGGAAGCGGACATAGAAATTAATGAATTTTGGGAAAACGTATCATATTTGGAAATTAATTGGAACCATGCCCAATACCATCTAACTTGATCAAATGGTAACCCAATGATAATTTGAGTCCTCTCAATAGATATAAATTCTTCTAACAAAAATTGATTGTGTTTAATATTTAACTTGAACTATGTTTGGGATATCCCCAAACGGAGTATTGATGTAGCTCCTAAGAGAATACTAGTGAAAGTCCTGCAAAATTGGAAAAAGGTTGGAGAGTGTTGGGGATATTCTCAGTGCAAATACTCTGACTTTCAAATAAATAAACGAGACTCTTTAAGAGAGTATTGGATAGTAACAAGAGCTTGTATTCAGTGAATGTATATCTTGTCTTTTATATCTTGGGGTAGGTGCGTAGTCGGGATACATGTGTGTCTTGCACATGAGTAGAATGCAAATTTATACTTAGAAAAGAACTCTAAGAAAATACATATATATGGTCCTATATTCACAGTACTATATAACAGCCGGGGGAGGTATCACATTAGACTTAGGTTCTATATTCACAAGATTATATAATAGCCGAGAGAGGTATCACGTTAGACTTAGGATCTAACGTGGCTTGAAGCCGGCTAGATGATGGGTAATTGTAATATAGTTCCCTAACAAATTGCAAAACATAGGTACAATCAATGTAGACTTGTATAATATTTGGACCATCCATAAAAAAAAAGACACCCTATTCGTGGTGGGGCATCTTGATCAATCACCAACCCTTGATAATTTAGCGGACCCAGCTAATACAATTGAAATTTGGGGAGTGTTGATGGAGATGATGACGTATATATAAGAAGTACAATAGTTTTGTGAGGTTGAGTTGTCTTTGTAGCTTATGAAAGGACGTGTCATATGCATGCATTAACCAAGCGCTCACCTACCGAATGAATGGCAATGCACGGAACAAAGGTGCATCGTTTGCATAGCGAAACCAGAGGTGTATATGGGGACACATCTACCATCATCTTTGAAAAAGAAAACCCACACGAGAAGATACTTCAGTTGACGTGTCCATCACAAATCATTTATGTATTTCCCAACCGTCTTTGAAAAAGCTTTTCATGCTACTTGCACAACAAGACACGGACGTTGATTTGAAATCGGGTTCGATAATTTCCACGATGTGGGGTTCCTCAAGAAAATGCGACCACGTGAGAGAGAAGATGTTGTATTTTTGGGAGGAAATGGAGCCAAGGATTCCTGCTATCGTCGCAAGCGAGCCATGCGATGGTGAGACGCTGCCGCTGCTCGCGCCGGACCTGTCATTTTATATGCTGGCCTTGAAGAAAATATTATGCAAAATCAAATCATTGGTGGGCCACACGTGCATCGAGAGAATGGACAGCCATAAAAGACAAATGATCTCCACGCATTGAACCCGTAAGCGTGGCCCACTTAGTAGTTGGGATATGCTGATTTTGAGAGGATAATGCACATAGAATGGGCCCCATCTGACTACTGGGTATGGATGGCACACATCGAGGAGAGACAAAATTTATGTGGGAGTACACTAAGATGCTTTTTTTTTTTTTTGGCCCCCTGGCGATTTCACGCGATTCTCCTCTATGCATTGTCACACCTTGAAAATGAAGGCAATGTATGAAAAAAAAGCATTTGTTCAACATAGTATGGCCCGTCACTTCAATGGCTCTCTCTAGTCTTCTGGCTTTCATCTTTTTACTGGAATAATCCTCCTGACGTGGATCCCACATGACGTGCCCCTAGGTTTTTTGTTTTCTGTTTTTGTAATCAATTTGCTCAGAGAATGATGCCATGCTGATGCACTTGACGGAAGATTTTTTGGTGCATAAATAATTCAATGCTGCTGACAGAAGCCAAATTCTTTATTTCGCCATTTTGTTTTGAGCCTGCAATGCTTATTTAATTAGATCTAGGTTAATTATCACATTTGTCTCTGTACAGATGGGCTATGATACCAAAATTTAGCTTAATTGGAAGCTTAGATGAGCCAGAGCAATAAAAACTCTTAACATACGTTTCCTCCCAAGTGCCAGCTTCACATAAAGAGTGGTCGTATTAGATTTTAGATGATTTAAATACTTACACCAGCAGCTTTAAATGAATTTTAAATTTTGATATAGCACTTTTTTTCTAATGGCGCTGTGAGTGTCGAACATAGAGGATGTAATGGATCTAATTACAAAATTATATTATATTTTGAATAGACATGTGTATATGAATTTTAAATTGAAATAATTTTCTGTATCTTGATTAAATAAATTGTGCTAAATATAAAAGATGGCCTGGATTTATCATATAACATCATGATAGGCCTAAAATTCAAAGGGTTGAGCAGCACTGAAACATGGTCCGTTTTGAGCCCACCAGATGTAGATTTTCCACCTGGGCCCAATCCATAATTGAAACTGCCATGGCAAAGTCAAAGCATTAAGTGGTGTGTGTTGTCTGATAACAGGTGTGTCTAGGGAAGATTAATGTTGCTGATGGTTACCAGACCTCTGAAACATTGATTTTTAGTATCAAACATATATTTAGATTTGGGCCCAAATGAAGATGATCTGGTCCATAAATCAGCCTACATCTATGGACTTCTCGAAGCATACTACAATACTTGATGATGAGTCCATTGTAAAATAGTGGGGTCCACCTGATGTGTGTGCAAAACTCCATTCTCCCATATGAGTGTTGTAATCTTTTGAAAGAAATGTTCATAAACATGATTGTCAGACTACTAGAAGAAGATGAATTATTGTCCCACCAAATCAGAGGTGAGACTTTTGTGTGAAGTTTAAGGAGAAATGATGCACAAATAGGAAGAAAAGTGGGCTCATGCCCATCGGAATAATCAAAGAAATAATTGTCTCCCATATCTGTACAAAAAAACAAGCTTTTCCCATCCACTGTAACTGTGTAACATCTCAGTCACCTACAGCAGAGGCTGCAAAGCAATCCAACTAGACATACTGAGCTTTGCTGCTCTGGCAAAAAGGTGGTGGATGATACACAGGCAGTCACAAAGTCAGAAATGCTTCTTTCTTCTTCTTTTTTTTCACTTACCCAAGTTTTGGGAACCTGTCGATGTGCAGCATTCAGCTATCTTGCCATTGAAATCGTAGGCTTTGTTATAGATGGTTCTAATTATTTGATGAACCAATGCCAACACCAGCATGTTCCTACAAATCAAAGGATATTGGCTCAGCCATCCGAAGTGTAGCTGTGGCATAGTCTATTTGGATTTTATTCATGCACGTACAATTTCCAATTGCCTGCAATCGAAAATCAGTTGCTCTGCCAGAGTATGATTAAGCAGTTTTGTATAATACAACTGCAAAGCAAGATGAGCGAAAGGGAAAGGATGACAAGAAGAATCTATGATTACAGATAGGGAAAGGAAGACATGAAGAATCTATCATTTTATAATTTTACTTTCTTCCTAACGTAGGGATGTAACCATCAACGGTTGTAGGGCTGTCGATTTGGTGGGACCCATTTTGGATTTGGATGAGATTTTGAGATCGTTGGGGCCCTTCTTTCCTTCTGTTTTAAAAAGATGACTTTATACAGCAAAGGCCCGGCCTAATCAACAACACTGCAGCGTATAAAAAGCAGTACTGTAATTGGATGGAAGGAGCGTCCATGACGATGAGTCTCTCTGCCACGTCCTGGAATTTTGGCGCGGGCTGTTTTCAAGATCATTGCACAAGCTATATCAGCATTTTAGGAGGGGAAATGACCGGGCCGAGTTCCAGTGAGCCTGGATGATCCTGAAGAAAATAGCCAGCTATGATAATGTCAGTGGATAATGTTAGCTATGACATGACTAAAGACAAACTGAATAAAAGGCAATAATAAGAGATTTAAATGCTAAAAGAAAAATATTGTGAAAAAAGATAGAATAAATAAAATATATTACCTAAGAGATACTTCAACGAAGTTTTTTCAACTCATTTTTTTCATACACTATAATGTTTTAATTAAATCCAAGCTGATCATCACACTCAGAACCATTTATTTAGTCAAGAGATTAAAATAGATCTTAATTGAAAACCTTTATGTACCTCAACAATGAAAATAATGCTTTTAATCATTTTATAAAGCTGACTCAAGTTTTCAATTACATGCTTTTTAGAATTATATATATATATATATATAATTTGATCCAATCATTAATGATTTTTAATATATTCATTAAATACATAATATTAAATATAAATGTCGGAGTAGATTTTATAAAATTATCAAAATAAAGCCCGAATCGAGAGGTTATACCACTTTATTTTGGTAGGGTATGCTCTGTTGAAGTATCCCAGGCTTGGATTGAATCAAAATATCATGGTGTGTTCATTTACCTTGCCAGTTTCGTTTTGGCAAGTGCAGCCATGAGGCAATTCGTGAGCAGGCAAGATATTTTGGGGGCCCAAAATTTTTAGGCGTTTTGATTCGCAAATTTCACATGGTTCGGGTCTGGAGATGTATAGGACCATGATGGAGACCAATCATTTTTGGACCACAAACTATGAGGACTGCCCTGTAGCCTTTTTAAAAATCAAAGAGATGGTCTTTCATGCATCCAAAAACCAAGCGATGGTTGATGTTATATCGATGGTGCATATGTGGTTGAAGAAGGCCGACCTGATGAGTAGTGGGACGGGCCCCTTTTCCTTTCAGGATCGCTTTCTTTCTTGGCGAGAACCACGCCATGCACGTACGGAGCAGATGTTTTCCTGTACATCACGTCTATCAGCTTAGCACAAGGGAGGTGTCGTTCGCCCGGGGACCAGAAAAAGCTGTGATTTCGAAAGCCCACCTTCACCTGCTCTTCTGCCTCTTCCAATTCTCTGCTTACATAATCTTCTTGGATAATTACAGGGTAATGGGTAAAATGAAAACAATCCAACGGATTGTGCCCACCAATTAGAGGGAGAAATCTCGAGTTTGAGGAAATTGATAAAAAGGGGGAAAAGGGTGGTAGTTATTAATAGTTAGTAACAGTTAAAAAGAAATATTTCTAAGAAACTGGTTCTACCGAACCCAAAATTTCTGCATACCCATCCATGTGCAAATTACAGAAATTATAGCTTTTATTCTTCTTTTGCCGTAAAAAAATACGTTTGCACCCATGTTTAACCTAAAAAATTGAAAAGAAGAAGAAGAAGAAGCGGGAGTGTTTGGATATTTGAGGGGGAAGCTGATGGCAATTGCACAGGTGATGCGGCCTGAGCATCAGGTGTCATATCCAACCCACGTACCCATACCACACGTATGCAAAAAAAAGTGTGTCCTGGACTCACCCGCCCTTGACGTATACATAACATCTACTCCGTCTCTCTATTTCAGCTTTCAAGAATAAAAGATTAGGAAAAGGATGATTGACAGCCGTATTCCACTAAAATTGAGATTTTGTTGCCACTTTTTCTTTTTTTTTTAAAAAAAAAAACCTTTTCATGGACGAAATCGACACCAAAAAAAGGAATGTATCACATAACCATCAGGTGGGGTCCCCTCAATCGTTTTCATGTATTTTGGGAGACACAAGCCTTTGATGAGGCTCATTTTTGGCATTGGTTGACAAGAAGTTTATCTCAAAACAGGTGGACGAATTGGCATTTTGTGAAGGACTGAATTATGCCAATAACCCAGCAGAGGACGAAGACATGTGTGGGTCCCACTTTGAAAAGGGGGCCAAGTCCTGACATTGGAAGTTCCATCATTTTATATTGAATACAATTTTTTATTTTTTAAATTGGCACGATTGAGTTTTTCTTGTCTTCCTTACTACTTTCTTCTCTTATCGATCAGCAAAAATTCATTTTATACCGTTGTGTTTGTTCTAAGACAAAAGAGTGTTAAAAGCTCTTTTTGACAAAAGAGTAGAAATCCTTTTTTGGCAAAATAACGATAAAGCTTTTTTTAAAATTATTTCAACTGTTGCTGTGTCCCTTTGTTGATGTGATATTTAAATATAACTAATTTTTTTATTTTTTAAATAATTATTTATCTTTTTCATAAAAGTTGACTTATTTTATTACTGTCATTATTTTTACCCTACTAATATCATCACCTCTTTTTTTCATCACTACCTTTCTTTTTTTTTTGCCTCTTTTATATCTTTTTTACCTCAAACAGGAGACACCCAAATGCAAAAAAAAAAAAAGGAAAAATATTTATTGCTTTATATTTTTTTTTAAAAAAAAAAAGATCAAAAGAAAGAAGAAACAGACTTGTCGCATAATCATCCATGCAGTTAGGTTTTGGTGGTGTAAACATGGCCATTTTGAAAGATTGAATTTGAAAAAAAAAGGAAAAAATTATACTCAATATAAAATCATAAGAAAAAGAAAATTCCCGTCCTGATACTACTTGGGTGGCGTGAAGGACGTGACACGTGTTAACATCTTTGTCGTGCATGAGAGCAGAGTGGCTGTCTCTGTCTATTTATCTCTTGTAACAGCAGCAATAGCACGACGATTGGCATGAACCAGAGCGTTGAATTGCGGCTCAAGAAATCGAATCCTACTCGCACGCATAGGAGAGACGAAGGAATTACTGGTTTTTAAGCAAAATCCTGTCAATTCATATCCTATATTAGCAATTCATTAATTTGGTTTGCTATTTTTACATTTCAGAATTTGTTTTCGCATGAAAAACCACTTCTTTTTTTTTTTCTGATGTTCAATTGACAACATGCTAATTCATCGTTGAGAATGTTTGGGATTGCAGGTGGTATCTGCATCTGCATCCACAAAGAATGTTCAAATTTGGAAGATTTTCACTCTGGGTGTGTTCTAGAGGAAAAAGGGTGGGAAGAAATGAAAAGAAGAAAGAAAGATGTGATATAATAATGCTTCAAAATAAAAAAGTAGATTTTTATAAAAAGATTGAAAAAATAAATAAAAAAATAATTTATTAAATAGTTAAGTTATCTCATTAAAAATTATTAAAAAATATTAAAAAAATTTCACCATCCTCAACACATCTCGTTATTGCGAAGCTGGCAAATCATTCCATACATTCCATTCCATAGGCGGCTAACACGACAGAACAGCTGGATGAAAGGAGAAACGACGTGAAACTGCTGGCATTTGGTGGGTACTGCCTCTTTGACACCTGGGCGTGGGTGGCCTTTAGAAGGAAAAGGAGAGAAAAAAAGGTAAAAGAAATAAAATATTAAAAAATGAACGGAAAAAATTAAGATTTTGATAATAAAGAAATAAAAATAAAAAGATGGACGATGATAATTAAAAATATAAGTAAGTATGTAAAAAAAATTAAAATTTTTAATTAAATAAAACATCGTATTCTTTTCCAATATTTTTTTCAAAAATTCAAACACACCCTAGCAAAATCAGAATTTCATACAGTTTACATGCGGAATTTAGGAACTTTTTATTCGACGAAAAAAATTTGAACATTTTAAAAATGTTTTGAGTCTTTTCAAATTACCGTAATAGTCACAATTTTATTAGCATTTTTTTAATTTTAAAGTAAATTATTATTTCCTTGTAGCCACGCGTCCCTATCTGAATGGTACAAATCGTCATCAAGTGCATGGGTAAAATCGTGGACGAACTGACGGGGCGGGGGGAATCGGGGGATCGGGTAGGCTGTCTTTCCAGCGTGACTAACGAAAAGCAGTCACCCGCAAAAGCAGGTGCATGCACGCTCGGCCCGTGGCGTGAAAAACGGTGATGAGAAGGGCGCCACGCCACGCTGGCGTGTCCTATTAGCGTTGGGTAAGCCCCATGTCGGTGGATCACTGGTAGTGAAATCTGGACCGTTCATCAAGTGAGCTGCGTGCAACTCATTTTCATTTCATTTCCATTAATTAACTAACAGAGGCTTACCATACATATTCTTAGTCTTTCATCCCCAGCGGA
>JAYJMB010007171.1:21599-32493 GCA_036873735.1 Pouteria campechiana
ATTTTGGGTCATAGCCTATTTTTAGTCTTTCATCGCCAGCGGATCCGAATGGAACATTTTGGGCTACAGCCTCATTCACATGCATAAAAACCGGTTTAGGCTGGGATCACGCAAGCCCATATTTTTTTGCATAGAAATTTGCGTTTTGCTTGTCAAAAGCTATAAAATTTTCCTAGTTCTGTTCTTAGTCAATCGATTGTTCGGCTCACACGGTCTACCCTACCCACCAGTAAAAGCTCCCTGCTGAACTTACTGATGGAGATCGATCAAACTGGCTCAACTGACCTTCCATACCAAGATATAAGGCAGAATGGAAGTTAGCTACTGGAAAATCTCAAGAGAGATTGCTTCAGAGATAATATCATCAAAGTTGAACGCAAGCAAAATAACCAAATCCCCGAGCTGAAATCCGATCTGCAATAAGCCTACGACATTTATACACAGATCCCAATCCTGATTTCATTGGGTAGTCAGCTAAAACTGTTACAAAAAATAAAATGAAACAAATAACCAGAGGAACAACAGAGCAAACAGGTTACGACTGAAAGTGTTCAGGAAGAGACTACCCTTGAAGGAGAGTGACGGCTTTGCTAAATTCATGCTCGAAGATCTCAATTGATTACATATCCCCTATCGTCAGAAAACAGAGAGGTTTCCACTATGTCAATAAGCAACTTGCCTGAATCAAAGGAGCCGCAATTGCCAACTATCCTCCAGCTTGAGTGTCATGGGAATGCCCTATCCTGGTTCCCGCTAAAGAGTATTCAAGTCTTTCATCCCAATTCAACCTGTGCATGCATCTCATGACCAATGCCAAGACAGCCAAATGGATGTGCACTATGCCCAAATTGGAGATGCAACCAAACACACCGAGTTCTTGCAACAGGGTCTTGTTGCATCCAACATCATAACCATCATGATGAGAGCAAATGCGTCCATCTAACCAATTCTGACATTTGGTACAAGGCTGCGATGATAAGAAAATTTTGATCACATAGTAAGGCCAGGTTTCCATCCAGCACCAACCATGATGAAAGAAACGAGGCCATGGAGATCAAAAAGATTTGGCAAATCAAGATTTTCTTTTAAGGGAAGCACAAGGGTACACACTATTGCACAGCACAAGATACAAAACAAAGGAAAGTGAGCTTAAGACTTGATAAACCAAATAATAATGTCAGACAACACTGAATTGTGTAACCTTTGCAAGGAAAGCAAAAGTCTACAACCTTCACTAAAGACAATCAACACCATTACAATTAACTTGCCGGAGCTCATCCTGAGAAGCCCAACTAACGATTGGACTGCTTGCTTCTCATACCAACTTCTAACCAAATGAAGCCTCCACATAATAGAAATATGTTCACATATAAATTAGAGAGTAAAACTTTCAATACTTGGTATTGAATAAGCAAATTGAACACAATGGACAGCTGAAATCATCGACCATTTGGCTCAAGAATATAGAATGACACATTGGCTCAAGAATACATTGGCACAGAAGATAAGCTGCTGCTTGGCACAAGAATACCTATTGGCTTTTCTCCAGAAATGAGTTAAATTTTCAGATGTTACAATTATCAGAGGCATGTCTAACCTGTGTCCATTGTATGGATGGGGCTTTCTGGTTGCAAAATATATCAAGTGCAGAAGGACAGACTGGCATGTCCAAGCACACCTAGGGCATTGTCCACCAATTGCATGGAGGCTTGTACTGTGTGAGAGAAACAAGGACTGGCAAGTCCAAACTCATTTACCATTGAAGCCTCCAAACTCTTTTACCATTGGGCTTCCAATCATTGCTGGCTGAAATTTGTTGGAGAACCTAGACTTGACACAGTTATTTTCATCCTTCCATGCTTGATGTGTCGCTTTGGAGCTCCACATATTTTCCATACAAAATCTGCTGTTTCCATCACATTCAGGTAACAAAAACAAATGAATGATCATTTTACATTGTCCCATGAGTTTTGCCCCGGCAACTTATACATCAAGGCGATTTGCCCAGGTCTAAAACAGTATGAGGCAACTAATGCATGCTGTGGATCATGTTATTGCATATTGAGTTATATCAGCTTTATGCATATTTTCAAGATGTCCAGAAAAAATTTACAACAGGGCTACACAGAGCTTGCCCTGATTATTTGGACAAGATTTCAACAAATAGCAAATAATTGTGGTCACACAACAAGGATCAGACACATGATTTGGAAACTCCCTATAGACATTTTCCAGATTAGCATGTTTGGATGCAATTTTGGAAGACTGTGACTAAGCAGGCCCCATGTTAAACGGATGACTCCCACACCACCAAATCTTATAAAATTGAAATTAAGAGTTAACAACTCAGGTCCCCTTTGGATAGAGGTAGTGCAATGTTACCATTGGTAATAAAAGGAAATAATGTCATCAAATTTTAAAATAATGTCAATGAGGCAATAAGATAGAGACAAAATAGAAGAATGAAATAAAAACAAAATGGCATAATAATTATATAAAAGATAGATTTGACAGAAAAAGAAAAAGATAATTGTAGGAAAAACATGATCAATGAAGGAAAAGATAAGCTTAATTGTGAAAAAGATAAAAGTTAACCCAAAAAGTATTTACTTTGATTAGATAGGAATAAATGGTAAGTAAATGTCTTATCAAGAAATTTTCCTCCACCTGTTTAATATTTAAATGACACCTAAACAAATAGGCCTCAAAGAAACACTGCCATCCACCTAGTTGCACATTGATATCTCCTGTGACTGAATGTTTCCATGGACTACCAACCGAATGGCTCAGGGTCATCCAATCCTTATGATTTTTTCACAGAACTGTATGAATATTTGGCAGTCCAAAAGGATTGCATAGAACTTTTTTCCATTTCCCCTTTTTTTTCTATTTAATGTATTATCACAGTTTTCTTTCAGGGATCAAAGCCACCTACTGCATAGCAAATATTGTAACTAGGGGATTGAAGCATGCATAAGCAACATGCAAGAGGCATGCACACTTTGAATTGTGAATTCAAAATCAAAATCTGGAATACTGTGAACTTGTATTCTTGTTCAAGAAGGATTTTCAAAATATAAATTTGCAAATAAAGATCAATGGACAATCATATTCTCAATAATAACAATGCCAATAGATTATGTTTTTTCATCATCACCTTTTCTAAAACATGGGCATTCAAAACCTAGAGGGGCTTTTGTCTTCAGGAAAAATATTCAACAATGACCATGAACATTCCAAAAGAGAAAAGTACAATCAACTCTTCTGAGCAATTCAAAAAGGATTTTACGCAAGTTCATCAGGCAATTCTAATTCTGCAAACCAAAAAAACAAAAGTCAAGTAAAAAGAAATTACCTTCGGATCACTTTTTGGGGCCTGAGGATGTCAAATACCGAAGTAAATATTCATTGGAGGAACAAGTATCAGCAAGATCATGATGCAATCTAGTTATAGCCTTTTGTAAGGATCTTAGGGATGGAAGCAGAGTTCTGGAGTTCTGCTGAATGGAGTGACCATGCGCTTTACAAAGCTCCTGCATAAAAAACAACATAATTATTACCATTCAATCTACAGGGCATCCATTTGTCCATCATCATACAGTAGCTACGATCCAAAGAGAGAGGAGGGAGGAAAAAGAAAACCTGACACCATTGAAGGATAAATTCCAAATGTGGACAGCTCTCTAGTAGATCAGCAAGTGCCTCAATTAACCTCTGCAAATATCTGAAAGGGATGGATGAGGCAACAGCAGGCACATTTGACGGTTTTACAGAAACAATACATTTCTTAATTAGACCATCTTCATTAAGACGGAGACTGAGTAATAATGCCCTCTGCTGTTGGTCCTCTGTAAGCGCTGCATCAACTGCCTGCAATGCATTAAATACAGCCAAACGCTTTCAATATATGAGGAAATTAAGTGTGTTAGTTCAAATGCAGTAAAAAATGACAGAAACATAAAATCATGTTAGTTGTCAATGATGGTGCATATGTAGCTCAAATAAGAGTTTCATTTGCAAAAGGAAAAATGCAAGACAGAAGCACAAATGCCTAGCTATCATGAAGGGATGGCCAATGACCAATGCCTAACTATCATGATTACAGCTGCAGAAACCCTAAGGGCCAATCCTGCTCCTCTTCTTCATTTTCAGAATACAACACAGAAGCAGAGTGAATTAGGAAAGATGCAAAAACACTTAAACCTTACCAATGGCATAGCAAAAAATAAAGAGACAGGAATGGCATAACAGAACTCATGCAACTGATCCCACTTAGGCAGAAAAAGCATATGAAGATAATGATGATGCAAGAAAAGTAAGGTTCAATAAACATGCATCTCCTTAACTTAAATGAGCAAAAGTGCAACCTCATTGGCAGAAGGATAGAGAATGTGAAAAGTGGGATGATGATGGTTGCTGACTGGACAGGTTAGCAACAAGTTGGAAAAAAGTACAGTACAGGTTAAGGATGAAACAGAAACACAGAGAAAAATGCAGATCAAACTCATCATCGTGTAATACCAACTAAGGAAAGCCATAGCATATGACATCAACCAAAAACACCTCAGCAGGAAATTCATCTTACTGGGTGGAATGAACTCTTCAAGAATCCAACATCAAAAGATGAATATGACATGAGAAACATTTAGTTTCCAAGAAAGAAAAAATCATGGTGGCTAGTCTCCACCGCATGCAGATAAGCAGCCAAACACACCAGTATATGAAGAAAATCCCATGCAATTTGTAGAGGACATTTGCAATGTTCAAATTGAAAAGAATTGAAGAATACATATCAAGCAAAGACATTAGGCAATGAAAAAAAGCATCACACAAGTAAAATCTTAAATAGCAATGGCAATGACTGAGAGATTAGAACTTGGGCAAAACAGTACCTCAGGTGTAACATCAATATCAAGATCAGTGGGATCAAAGATGAATGAGTCATCTATTGAATATACCAAGACTCCCTCAGTTGTCGCTGCTGCCCAACTTCTTCCAGTTGGGGCAATCCTCAAGCATTTTGTTCGAACAACAGGTCGTCCATGGTTGGGCATTGATCCAGGCAGATTGTACCCTAAATTTTCCCTCATTTGTTGATCAATGCCTTCTTCCACATCACTAATATCATCGTCAATTAAATCCAAAGGGCCTGCATCTGTCATCTTCTTTGAGTTTAGGAAGTCAAGCACTCCATCCAAGGAGAGATTGTGTGTTATTTGAAACCTACGCAACAACACCTGCAAAGAATCAAAGAACGAAGTATTATGGCAGGCAAAATTAGTAATGAAGGCACAAGGGCCACCATGGAATAGCCATGTGAAAAAATTTTGAATCTTTTGCTGCTCCTTTTAGAGGGTATGTTGAAGAGATTACCATTTGCTAACTTTCGAAATATTAAAGTCATCAGTGTCAAATATGTGATTGCAAATTTCAGCATGTGCTAAATGTCCTGGGGACTGTTTGCTAGATTATTTTGCTATATCTTGAACCTTAAAAATTGGCCAAATTATTTTCGATATACCTCAGGCACAAGATTAATTTAAAAAATCCAACAGATGGAATATCTTAATCACAGATGCACATGCAATCCTAAATAAACAGATAACCTAGGTATTAAACCATGCTTACCTGATCTGCAACATCGTACATGCAAACATACTTGCTAATCCCTCCAGCTAAAATATAACTTCCGTCAGCAGAATAGCATAAGGTCGTGAAATACTTCCCAGAAGTTGAATTTGCTGCTGATCTTCGATCTGTCATGAGGCGACCACCAGCAATGTCCCTCCGACCCTCAACTGTGTACATCAACACACCATCAATAGGATCCCAGAAGTGTATCTGCCCATCTAATGTACTGCAAGCTAACTGCTTCCCATCAGGGCGAAAAACCACCGTAAGAACATCAAGGGTATGCGTAAATGTTTCAACAGCACCCTTTCCTTCAAATACATCCCACAGACGAACAGATTTGTCCCATGATGATGAAGCTAAAATTGCCTGAACGTAACAGCAAAACATGTCAAAATACTTCATGACAAGTAGTTGCATGAAACTAAGAAGAAAAGTAGCTTATATGGACCCTATGGAAGTAAAGTTGTTACTTTAAAAGGAAATGCAATCAACTTACCAATACGTGAATAAAATGATAAAATCAGCCAATTCAAAGACAAACATACAAAGAAAGTTTATCTCAAAATATCAGAGGGGGCCGACCTACAAGCAACTATCACTAATCAGAACAAACTGAAACAAAGATATCATCTTACATTTGTAGGTGAAAACATCAAGCCATGAACAGGCCCTTCATGACCACTAAGAACATCCAGCAAACGACCAGTCTTCATCGACCAAACAAAGATCTAATGATCAGATATCATAAAAGTGCCATCAGGGAATTGATCGATACTGATTGAATGCTGCAAAAACACCAAGAAAAGAATGCACATACCTCAAAAGAATCCAGGGTACCTGCACAAATCACTTCACTCTGATCTGAAGCCAAAGAAACAAACTGTCTAGAAGTAGGAGTAGTAAATGTCCTAAAGTTTCGATAGCGAAACAAGTCCCAAGCACGAACTGTCCCATCCAGAGATGCACTCAGTAGACAATGATTACCAGCTGTAAAATGGAGTGCAGTGACTGCATTAGTGTGCTCAGAGAATGTAACAAAGCAGGATCCTGATGAAATTGTCCATACCTGTATGTAGTAGCACATGCAGTAATGTTATATGGAAGAAAAGAACAATGGTAACAGCTCATAATAGAAGGCATACATGGAAACAAAACCACAGTCCCAATGCCAGAGTGCTAAAAACTAAGTATCATGGAAAGTGAACATTAATGCATAAGATTACATAAATAGACAGAAAGATGACAGAGCACAAGGGGCTACAAAGAGAGAAACTTCATGAAGCACTCACACTAACCCACACCAAGAAATTAAAAGGAAAAAAAAAAAAAACTCAAGATATATTGATGCCCTTCCACAATGCCTGTACTCAGGCAACACTTGTGAGTTGTGCCCTAAACTCAAGTGGGCATTCAATAAACCTCGAAGGAATGGGATAGATAATCCATTATCATTCATCGAAACCACAACTAAAGCACCAAATTGCTTGAAGAGCTACCATTAATATTGAACTAGGGATCTGTTCAGATGGCAGCACCCATCTTCCAATTTACCTTCTAGAGATCTTATGCAGTCCTCAAGCAATGAAACTGATGGTGTTTGATCAGCTATTCTCTACAGTTGAAGAGCCCTCTCAACCCTGAGAACATGTGTTGTCATTATTTTTAGAAGCCCAGCACTAATGAAACAAAATTGTTTCACAATTCCTACTCCAAACTGTTATATACAATACTGTCACATATAAGTGGAGCACATCACATCATCATTATGTGTTGTCATCATTTTTAGAAGCCCAGCACTAATGAAACAACATTGTTTCACAAATGCTATTCAAATTGTTGTATACCTGCAACTTTCATTTAGAAGTACTGTCACATATAAATGGAGCACATCACATCATCATTTGATGGGCTAGCCATTTACAGAAAATGCTGCAAAGGAAGAAATCTTCACCTGACAAGCAACCCCTGTTGGGGTCGACCATAAATGCTCAAATTGAAGAGGGGGGAGCCACCTACAGAGACCTGTCCACCCTTCTATCTTGTGAGGGATACCTCATGGGAAAAATGACAAACCTAGCATTCCAATATTGTAGCTGCAAATGGATGGAGAAAATATATACAGCCACAGGCCCCTATGAAATGCGGATAGATCCACTTCCATGACAGCAAGATAAAGCATCGCAAGCGTTTTCTGGGTCATCACCCAACAAAATAATAAGCCCATCTAATGAATAATGTCTTGCTAAAATATGGGTCCCAGTAGGGTCAAAATGTGTGCCTAACTCAGAAACCTTTAGGCTGTGCTGATCATTATCTTAAAAGGTATTATAAAATCCAGCTCAAAGAAGGGAGATAAATGCCATATGTTATCAATGACTCAGCGTTGCATAGCAAAATGAGTATTCTTGGAATGAGTGCATGATTCATGGACTCCCAAAGCATTGAATAGCAAAATGAGTATTCTTGGAATGAGTGCATGATTCATTGACTCGAAAGCATTGAATAGCAAAATGAGTATTCTTGGAATGAGTGCATGATTCATTTGACTCCAAAATTTAAGCCAATACAAAGTTACCTTTATCTTATTATCATCAGCTCCAGTAGCCAGCAGCTGAGAATCAGGGGAATATGCAACGCAATTCACATCAAAGTAATGCCCTTGCTGCTTCAAAATGTATGTCTCCGACCTCCACTCCCAGACAAGCAGCTGCCCCAACTTTGCACAACCAAATGTCAGCCAGTTCCCGAGCCCATTAAAGACTGCAGTCGTGATCTTCTCCCTCGATATGGAAAGCAGGTGAATGCAGACGAAATCAGGCATCTGATACAACCCAAAGACTCCATTTGAGAACCCCACAACCACCATATCAAGACCACAATGGTAATCACAAGCTGTCAGCTTTGTAGACGCCTGCATGAAGAAATCCTTTCGAAAAAGCTCCCATTTTCCCCTATGCAATGCGAATTCCCCAGCTTCTTCATCCAAACTACCATCAACTTCCTCAGAATTTTTCTTCCTTTTCCTATTAACACTAAAAGCACCTGCATTTTCATTGGGTATCTGTTCGGGTGTACCCGGTAAAGGAGGGTCGGATACCTGCCCATCTAACATGTCCACATTATCGTCTTCCCTGCTGAAATTCCAAGTGAAGATCGCCCCATCACGTGCGATTGTGTAAACTCTGCACACACGACCAGCTTTCTTCTTCTCTGTTGAGAAAAAAGCGCCAACCGGGTAGTCCCGGTGCCCCAAAAACAAGAACGGCTTCCTAAAGCCCTTCAATTTCTTCACGCTAAACAATCTGACTGTTAGATCCTTAGATGCAGCAAGGACATACTCTGAATCAGGGGACCAGTCGAGGGCAGTAATCGTGCCATTGCAGTCGGAAAACGTCCGTAGGAGATGGAAAGGGAAGAATTCCTTGCGGAAGCCGGGGGAGCGCCAAATCTGGAGGAGCTTGCCAATGGCAACGGCTATGAGGGAGCCGTCTGGGCTGAATTTGAGAGCGGACACTCGGTGCTTGAAGGTGAGACGGTGGAGGACGACCCGACGGCGGAGATTGATGAAGAGGGCTCGGCGGTTGTCATCGACGGTGAGGATGAAGGTGCCGTCGGGGGAGACGGCGATACGGGAGATGTTGGAGGAGGATTCGCAGGGTAGGGTTTGGGATTGGGATTTGGTGAGGTCGGTGAGTGAGATGCGATTGCCGATGGGGGAGAGGAGTTGGGTATTTTCGGAAATGAGGGCGTTCCCGCCTCTGTACGGAGCTCCTAGGAGATTCTGAAACCGGAAGTTCATGGCTGCAATTCTTCTTCCTCCTCTTCTGAGCGTGTTCCTTTCTCTCTTTTCTACGGTTTTAGCAGACGTAGTAGACCTCGGCCTAAAACCCTACAGAGGCGAAGTTGGTAAACGAGCTCCAAAGCCCTAGAAGAAGAGGGTTTTGCGGTGGATTCAACGAGAAGTTGCCAAAACGAGCCCCCACGAAATGGGCTCCCTAAAGCCCAAAATGAATGCTCGTAATGTTGGTGAGCCCTTGGGCTTTTAAAGGAGCCGTCTGTGTGAATGATACTGTTGGGATTGGGCCCTTTGCAAGCCCAATGAATAACCCAGATGGAATCGTTCACCTCTGGCATTGCGAGACTTAACCTTAGTAGGGTTTTTACAGTTTGGACTTTCGAAGTTTGTTTGTTACACTGCAAATTAGTATAGTCATCTTTTAATATTACAGATTAAATCTTGTAAGTTTAAAATCTGCACATACTAAATATTTAATACTGTAATTTAAATCCTAGTACTTTGGATTTTCTCTTGTCACGAAGTTTTATATGTGAATGTAATATCAGAAGGTACCTGTATTAATTTCTAATTTCTTAAATAGAGAGAGTTTAATTTTCGAAAATTCCTTTTATGGCTACTAATGAATTTGGTTCTCTAAAGAGCCACACAAAACTCCTAAGATAATTTTGAAAAATATGCAAGACAGGCTCTGGTTCAATCGACTGCATTTTTTTATGGCTGCTGGATACATGTGGAAGCAGTGGCGGAGCCATTTTCGCTATTTTTCTTCAATTTTTTAAGATCTGAGGGAGGGGACAATTGCCCGCCCACGCATGAACGTGGCCCCACCACTGTGTGGGAGAGAAGCACAGACGTTCTTTTCCTGTTGAAAAATGTTCCGGTTTCCAAAAATAGCAAGTTCGTGAATTAGGGATTACCAGATTTGGCAAATTTTAGTGTCACTGTTACAAGCAACGATTATGGTGGGAGGCAGTCGTACAATGATGTGTGCCAACGAAATAATGCCTGTCGACACTAACATTGAGTGGTCCACGTATTGGATTGTAGGATGTTCGGCCAAGCTCTTTTTCGACTTTGGTCGATTTGGAGTGTGTTTGGCGAGATCGAAGAGCACAAGTTGAAGCGAAATCTATAAGGAGGCATGAAAGAAGAGACAAAATGGGTGGGGAGAAAAAAATGAAATTTTTATCCTACTTTTGTATTTTTGGGACTTTTATGCCCCATTCGCCATTTAAACAAATATACCCAACACGAAATAGTTATGTAAATACAATGAAAATATAAATACTAAATTGACATGATATTTACTTATCTAGTTCACTTTTAATAATTATTATCCTTGTTTTTTTATATTTCTATAATTATCTCATATGTATTTTATTTTTATGTATTTTATGGCTCACATCCCCGATCATGTCACTGACATTATTTACATTTCCATTTTCGATTTTGTTTCTATTT
>JAYJMB010007171.1:32593-45104 GCA_036873735.1 Pouteria campechiana
TATGTATTTTATGGCTCACATCCCCGATCATGTCACTGACATTATTTACATTTCCATTTTCGATTTTGTTTCTATTTCCCACCATTCAATAGATTATGATGTTAGCGTTATAAACAAAATAAAAAATAATAATTGAAAATATAAATAGTAATGAGACAAAGTAAGATTATTGAAAATAATTATAATATTATATCGAAAGAAACGAGGGCTAATGTGCTCTTGAAAGGGCATCCTCCATCCAAAGGCATCCCACTGACCTCCAGAGAGCCCACACTAATCAGCCAAGGCAGCGGTAGAATTCAAAGCCACTGGTGGTTTCTAGGATTGTCTGACAAGAGATACGTCAAAGGTGACACAAAGATGGACCCCACATGTAAGAATTTTGGATCACAATACAAGGCCTGTCGCATTATGCAACCCAAGACCATTTTTTGGTGAGAGTGAAAAGACAAATCCGAATCATTCATTCCACCGGATCACAGCCTCCAAACTTCAAAGTCTGCAATGGCATTATTTAGATATCAGAGCGAGGTTTGAAGATATGGGGATACAGCCAATGCTCAATAGGAAGCCAACAATCTAATCAAAAGAGGAATCATTAAAATGAAACTAAGATTCTCAAGTAACACGAGGTAGCCGCTGTTTTTCATGCTTTTTTGGATGATGCATGTTGACCGTGTTGTGTGGGTGGAACCGAGTGTGTGTGTGTGTGTGTGCTGTCCAACCTGTATACGTTCTGTGAGAGAGTTGAAAATTTATGATTGAGGGAGGTCACATCCGATTTCCACCAAAGCCCTCTAGGCCTAGTAGAATAATCCCATATGCTTGAAACTGTGGTGGCACATGGTAGCTGTATTTGGACCACCTGCGATGTTTGATTTAAAAGACAAATCTCAGGTTAATACATTCATTGCTGATGTGCTGCAGATGTCTGTCTTTATGCCTTATATGTTTTCAATACCGTTCGCAGGGCTATGTTTGAGCCGAGCGCATTAAAATTCTATGATTTATGGCTTACAAGAAAATGGTGTTAATCCTGCTCCTGGCACTCTATCCAAACAATATCATCTCCTTTTTTCGGCCGACATCTAAATAATCATTTCATTCAAAACTAAGGTGGGATGGAGCACAAAGAGCAACACCAATCAAGGCCACAAGAGCTGATATATTGATGTGTGTGGCCATTTGAGAATTCCAACGAGCTAATCATCACTGGCCCGTTTCTTCAACTTGGTTAGGCTTGCTTGATGCACATACTAAGTGGTGGATGCGTATATAATAGGGCAGACACAGCATCGATACATTCCAATGTTCCATCAGGAAGTTGCTATGGTGGGTGTCACTCAATGTAGCCATTTTTCACTTTTACATCCCATGGGTACAGCTTGGATTCTGGACGGTGGTCATGTATTAGGGGGCCACCTCAACCTAATGGTACATATATTTAAACCCCTTTAATCATTCCCCATGTTTGACCTTTGCTACAAATGCTGATTCTTCTTCAATAGAAGGAATATCAAGGAAATAATGTTAACCCAAATAAAAATAATCTTAGCAAAATAATATACTTAGATATAAGAGAAGATGTTTGTTTAGAAGGATGACAAGGAGAATAATGCGACGTTTATTTACTTTGCTTACTTTCAATGTTTCTATTTTTCTCTATTATTATTTTTATCTTTGATTAAAACATTATCTATTCTGTATTTATATACTTTATGATGAGAATCACATTTTCTCCCTTAAATCATTTTTACGTATCTATTCCATCCTCTCTTGTAGCTTATCTTGTTTCTCAGGCCAAAAACCTCTAAAATAGATAGGCTTAATTTTTCCGAGTAAGATAAACTCTAAGAAGAAAAAAGATGAATTTGACTATAGAAAAATAAAATAATGCGGAAAAAGAAGCCTTCTCACCTATCTTAACAGAGTAAACTTGAAACAACTTAGTTTGGAGCTCAACTTGGTCCAAACAGTTAGAAGCAAAAAGAGGACCCCACCCACAACGAACGCAGCAGGTTTCCATGATATCGATAACTGAGAAGGGACAAGAGGATCCGTTTGATTGTGTCTATTTGTAAGCATTGGAAGGATGAAACGATAGATGGTAGATTAACCTGCTGTTTGTCTCAAGTTTTAAAAGATTGAATTTCTGCTCTCTGCGATATATCTTTACATGAGCAGTAGTTTAACCCCCTCAATAGATTCGAGTAAGATGATGTTCTGCTCTTGAATTCTAAGACCAAACATAGTTGAAATTCTAGTTCAAAATGTTAGGTGGTAATATGTGTAGAGAAGTTTATAAAAAGATATCAGACATGCATAACAGATCTATTGAAACAATTGTTCGTGAATTAGCAGCACTAGATTCCCAACAATTCAACATATCACGAAATGCTCTCCACAATAGTTTTATTTTTTTTTATTGTTTTATGTTTTTCTATATAGGAGTATAATTAATGCATCTTTTTAGCTCGATGCATGGATATGGACATCTTCCTTTGTTTGAAGGGGTGAAAGTTGCGTTGAGTTCAACCCAAAACTAACCAATGCAGCCCAATTTTAGTAGGGTTAAAGTTGGTTAAATAAAAAATTAGATTATAGAGGCTGAGTTGAACTCGATTTGTGTAAATTGGGCTAGGTTAAAATTGATACATGGTTAGGCAATCCTATCAACCTGAATTTTTCACTCCTTAATTTATCTCTTTAACATTTAATGATTAGTTTCTTAAATTTCTACTGCTTTGTTTGGATGTTGTTAATAATACATTAAAGCTAATATGATATTTTAACTATCATAATAATCTTACTTTTTCACATAATTACCTATATTTTAATCTTTTTTTTATACTTTTGATTAAAAACTTTATATTTTCTACTCCACTTTTTTAATACAATCCTAACACAATACACTTGCATTGCTAAAGCACTCCTTAAACACCCCACCTAAACAAAGCCTACATATTTGTATAGCATTGTTAAAGCCCCACTCTTCTCTATAAAGTTTAATTTCCTTCTATTTATGAATATTTTTAGACTTTACTATTAACCCATCCTATTAAAGGTATATCTATGTTGAATTTGGGTATAATTTTAAGAGTTATAATTCTATGCTATCTTACGAGTATTTGTGAAGGAATCATTACATTTTATCATGATATGCTCAGTAATTAAATATTTTAATCTATTTTAAATTAATTATTATGATATGCTCTCCTACGGCCAAGCCACCCTTGTTTGCCATTTGCATAAAGTTAGCACATCTGGCTCGTTGTTCTTAGGGTTTCTCCTCACATTGCTGGTGCAATGCCCAGACTGTCGGCAATAGCCAAAACAAGACTCATGCTGGCATCATCCTTGTGTCATTGTAGGCCTCCACCATCTCATCCGGTGCACGACTATGGCCCATGCTATCAGGAAAATGAATGGCAATAATGGTTACATGGGGCTGTTATATTCCACTACTAAGGACATTTTATTTACCATTCCAATCATGGATCCCCTGACTATATATGGCTCTAAAAGACAACCAATGGAGGAGGGTTAATATCCCTAGGTCGGTGCAAATATGTCATGTCTGATTGAGATGCTATATGGTTTTTCATTAATTAATGGGTTATATATTTGTCTAAAGTTCTTTAATTCTATTATTTCAGTGGGAGAAAGCCATCATTGGTACATTGAATTGTATGTGACAGTATCATGTTGTTACGTTGAAGTAGACAGTGCCGACTTAAAAAAAAATAGATGTAGGTCGTCCTGATCTTTTGTCCTGCATTGCTGACCCTACTACGTGGAGCAATGACTACAAAGCCATTCATCATCCAAAGTTCCAAACACCACGAAATACAACAAGTAATGAACGAAAGTCATGAACATGAACCACGCAAGCAATGGCCCCCTTCCTTTTTGTCTTTAACGATTCCATCTTTTTATGTGGTTTTTGCATGTCAACTCCTCAATCCAACTAATGAAATTGCTAAAGCTCATATTCATGTAATTGAATTCTAATAGTTATATTAATCCCAACCTACATAGCCTTCAGTTCCCCATTTAATAAGTCGCTTTTATAGCATTGCAACAAAGTAACTTGCAAACTTCTACATGCTTATGAAGGACTGTATGACGGGCTTCAAACCACAGATGGCATTCTTGGGTGGATACTTCACGTTATGGTTATGATCATAAGTTTCTTAATTAGCAAGTAATTCTACTTCGTGCGTATACAAAATGATTTCCTTCAACATCACGATTGAAAGCATTGCCAATTGATCGTGATGGCATTGGCGTCTTCATGTATTAGAAAATACTTAACATTTTTAAGCGAATGTAAGATTTAAGGGATTCGTCTCCATGCTTATGCCCACCTCAATCCCTGTCAGCGATTTGGATTCCCTTTGCTCAGAAAATTCAAAATAAAACGTCCAAATCTCAAGGCCAGGAATAAAAATCGTAAAAATCAGGTTGATCAATCATTCGAGGATGACACACTCAATCCTCCATTAACAAACAGCCAAGGATTCGACTCAACGGACCCACCACCTGAGGCTAACCATCATGTCAGCCTCATTTACACGGTATTTTTTGCGATCTGCGCTACCTCCAACATGCAATGGTCACGTTGTTTAGTTATTGGAAAAATTGTGGATTACCAACAAACAGTAGTTCTGTGCGTGAAACTATACGCGTAAAAAGATTTAAAATAATAAATTGCATCAGTATTAATACTATGCTCGTTAATTTCTAATGTAAAAATGATGAATTTTTACAGCATCAAGATTTTTCTAGATGATCTAGGTTTAGTTGGATGCTTCGTCCAGTTTGTTACAGGAGCTCCTATACCAATTTAAGAATTAGAATCACAAATACGCAAGATCATACACACATGATCAAAAACATAATCAAACATAATATGCATAAGATTTACTTAGAAAACGCTCTAACTAAAAAGAAAAAAATAATCGTTGAAGAGATATAATCAATTTATTATAAAATAATGTATCACACGCATCCTCAAATTAATATACTCTCGTAACTCTCTCTTTCACTCTCCTCCTAGAAAAATCCCAAGTTTACCTTATGACTCCCTATCTCAATCCTAGAATTATTACTTAATCCCTAACTGAAACTTCATTACATAGCTTTTTAGTGGACGTCTTTATATGGACTATCCTAGATCCATCTCACATACACAGGCCTATTAAGCTTTGTAGAATACAAAACACAAAAACTCAATATATTCAAATTTAGCCCTTTAAAATTTTGGTTGAATAGGGGATGAGGCTATCTTAAACGAGGAAGAATAAGCCAAACTTTCCCTAGGGCAATAGGGAAACTTGAATTTATAAATCCTTCTTAATACTGCTTGCTGTTATCATCATCAGAAATAGAGAAAGATTTATATTTGGGAAAGTTCAAATACAATCAGCTGGACAATATATTACCATCCCTCAGAGCAATTCCAACGTGTTTTCCCTGTACTGAAGAAGTATACGGTATGTTTCGACAATGATAAAAAGCACAATCAGCCATGCCATATGCAGAGAGAAATGGTAACTACAAAAAAGCTAGTAAATGAACCCGTGATTTGCATCGAAATTTGCATTCAAGGTTAACAAGGAATCATCAATACTTACTAGATTACAAACGGACACAAACGAATAGAAAAGGGTTGTGGAAAAAAAGCAAGGAACGAATCATGCAAAGCTCCAAACGGCATCTAAATGCCTGTTCTTGCCTATTTGGCCGTACATATGCTGCTGCTTGGGGGAGCATTGATGAGTGCACACGTGCGAAGGAGGTGTGCGTGTGTGCGTGATCGGAGGCTTTTGTCTTGTCAGGCGGTCAACTCCAGGTGAGTACACGTCCAGACCTATAGAAGTAGATGAGTCGAGAGGTTCTTCAATTTCTATCAACCAATCATGCATTCATAGCGTACACCTGATGACTTCTGGACCTAATTTTGTTCACATGCAACATCCACCTGCGACGGTCCACAATTCACACCCAACTTAAAAAACTGTAACATGCGATTTCATGTTGGGGGGTGTTTGGATGGGTGAAAACGAAAAGGAATGAAAATAAATGGAAAATAAGCGATACCCACAGCACAATGGATGATAGAAATGGAATAGATAAACTTTTTTCATAGAGAAGATGAATAATATTAATAGAGAAAATTTAAGTTTTGGTTAAGTACATATCACATAAATTTCCTTTTCATGACGAATTTTCTATTTCATTATTCGGCTAATTAAATATCCCCCAAACATAACACTAATTGTATAGTTAAGTGGGACTATAGTTATAATTAAAAGGAATTTGTCGGATAAAATAGATTACAATATTCTTAATGATGCCAATATTGAAGATGGCTTGGTAAATATGGACATCATTTTTACAGTGAAAAATCAATTTGCTAATTTAAGAAAACAAAAGATTTGACATCGAGAATCAGGCATGCATACAATTGTAGTTGGTGGTTGGAGTATGATAAAAGGCATTCATACAACTGTGAAAAAGCCTTGCATGACTAGCTCAAGCTAGTAGTTAGGTTTATCTTCATGAAGCTTTACGTCGCTTCAGGTATATGTACTGCATATTTTATAGAATAGATGGCATGGCAATAGCAATGGAGAAAATAATTTGGAAAACAGTATTAAAAAAATTAAAAATAAAATAAAAAAGGATCCCTAGTCATGTCGGGGAAACAAAGAGATTCAGACCCTACTGCCAACATCAAGGCATCACTCCATTCATTTGAACAGGCTATAACCCTATTGCAGGAGTAATTAGTTCAATGGTTGTCACAACTCTAGAAGGCCTTAAAACATACCGCAGATTTTTAGTTATCTCCCTCAGGTCCTCTTTTTTGGCTTGCTCTTTGTTTTTAGGTTTTAGGAGAAAAGGAAAGTTATAAGGATAAGAAGCGAAGAGAACACTTCTGCTTTTGCCTCCCTGGATACAGTAAAAGGTCTATAACTAATGGAATTTACCCGTATTTATTGGCTTTCGCTTTAGCTCAGGGTACCCTTCCGCAATGAGCCAGCTTTCGGTCTCTCTTCTTGTTTTCTACCACAAATACCAATTTTCTTACACCTTTGTCGGATTTTATTAAAATTGAGACATTAGATCTAGCTTTACAGAACATGTCAAACATGGAATCTCAGGGACCTCCATTTTCCGTATTTTTTACAATATTCCAAATTGAAACATTTCGTGTGATAATTGAGAATGCCCGGCTCAGCAATTGGTTGATCCGTACGTTTCCCAGCCGTCCTGTAAGCAGTGGAACAGCCCCAAATTTCCGAAAAACCTATATCAACAATGATGAGTTAATCCTTTAACTAAAAAATGATGACCAAATCATTTTAACGTGGTGTTAAAGCCTTTTCACTAGTCAGGATGTTTCTACTATGCATGTTATGGATGAGAGTATTTTTCAGATTAGATGATTGGAGCCAATAGATATTACAAGTGCACGGGGTCAGGGTCAGTTTGGGTTAGTTTTTGGTCCATTTTATCTTAATTCTATTTATAAAAATTCTATCTTATGCTATATTTAGGTAAGTTTGGTTTGAGATCAACCCTATCCTACTTGCTCAAAAATTAGGTGAGTTTGATTCTGGGCCAAAGTTGGTTATTTCAAAGTTTAATTTAAACAAACTATCAAAAAATTGTATAGTCCTAGTTATATATAATATAAGAATAAACAAAGACCATTCTTTCAAAATAAAAAAAATATGTAAAAAATACATAATGAAAATAAATTAAAATTTATGAATTATCTTTTAAAAATCATTAGCGAGAAATATGAAAGTTTCTACTTCAACCTTTTGCTTGTTTGCCTCATATCCACTAAGACATCTCAATTATACTTGATTCTTATACCCATTATAATTATGATGGTAGACGTAATTAATGGCTTGTTAAAAAATAAGAGTAGAAAAAATATTTGATTATATGAATAGATTCTTACACTTCTTTAGAATTGTATTATTTCTTAGTACTTTAAAATGATTATCTCATGCCTTTTTGATAGATATTCAAATGCATAATTTTTGAATATTAATCATGTATTTTCCTCATAGTCCTAATAATACCAACATAGATACATGAAATAAAGCAAGTTTTAGTATTCTATATACAACCTACCAACTTATGTAATAAAATCCATTGAGTAATATTAAGCTTAAAAGCATATATGCATATATTACATAATAGTATAAGATATACATATAACTAATATTATTAGAATTAGATTGGTAATTAAACTGACAAAACAAGTTGGTTTGGTTCACGCCAGTTCAAATAAAAGGTCCAACCAATTTGAACCATGATGTCATCATAATATAATTATAATGTTATAAAGTTTTAATAATTTTAAAAATATCTAATTGTTATAAGATTTAAATAATATTATAAGTGTATTATACATGATGAAATGATTCTATAGCCTAAGACAACTAAGAATAAAATATAATAATCAAAATAAAAAAGCATAATTATTATTCATGAATCATTAGGTAAAATTTAAAAAAATGGATTGAATAAAATATGTAACTATGTAAGTAAAAAATAATAATATGATTAAATAAATTGATCTTAATTTTTTGTAATATTTCATTGGTCTTCAATTTTTACAATTTACATTTATGCTCCTTTAAACATTAAAACTCTAAATATATCTAAAACAAAATGGAAAATAATAAAAAATTAATAGTAGTTAACTAATTTTATTCACACATAAATACCATTTTGAATATTCAATCATTAATCTATAAATATAACTAAATGGTGTATTAAAAAAATTGATTAATATATATTTTCATAACAAAATGTTTCATGGTAATATATTTTCATTCTTCAATTATTTATACCAATTATGTTGGAGACAAAAACCTTAGAATACATAGAGTAATATGCAATTTACTAGGCTGTGAGATTCATAAACAAAAACATGTTGTCATCTAACATGCTACTGATTGGTACATTTTTTTCTTCCTTTTTTCTCTCCCTATCACTTTGTCATGCACTTAATGCCTAAAAAAATTATTTGAAATCTCTTAAATGATAGACTAGACTAACTTCCTTTTTTCTACTATCACCCCGCTAACATACATTGCTCATTGCTTGCAAAAAAAATATTAAAAAATATTAAATGGCCGAGGCAGTGCCATTTAGACAAAGAGAACAAACACTAATAAGGTGTAGAAATGTGGCATTCCTAAGGGGGTTTGGATTTTAAAAACATACACTGTTGAAGGAGTTCCCAAAGGTTGCTCACTGCTTAATAACAAAAAAAAGAAATTAAATAACAACAATAATAAAATATTACACATTGCTCATGTAATATTCTGGTTAAAAATCCCTCTCACATGAGGCGCATGGGAGGGGCTGTGGCATGAGGTGCATGAGGAGATAGGAGCTTCAACGTCAGAGCATGGGTAAGGGCAGGTTGGCTTGGGTATGAGCCATATAGGCTACCATTCATGCTTTTCCCTGTTGTTGAGAAATAAGGACGTGAGCAAGAGAAAGAAGAAATGAGAAGAGAAGAGACGAGGTGCTATTATTGTGGAGCACCTTAATCAAGAGAAGGAGCAATCAGAAACTTTCGTAGGTAATCATAAAGGTAAGTGGATAGATAAACCCCTTTTCTCTTGTAAAAAAATTTAGATCTATAATATTTGTGTATATATGATATTGTTTACATGATTTTGAATGATATGAATAGTATTTTATGCAGATTTGTGATCAAAATAGGGGGCTGAATGGAAGAAAATTGTACATTCTAGACGGGCGAAAAATCTATTAAGTTTCCAAGCAAATTAAAAATATTAATTTTTGAGTTATTTGTAAGACATGGATTATGAATTTGATCTATCTAATATGTCTATCATGTGTGCATTTAGCTTCTATGTGAATCATATGAATTTTAGATGAAAATGATTATTGATTTTAATGTAAACCTTATATATATTGGAAATACATTTTTATACGTTTTATTTATGTTGATAATTCATGAACCCCATGAACTCCAAATTGAAAAAAAAATATTTTTTAAATTTTATTTACTCTTTCCCTAATTTAAATAAGATGTATGAATGATGTATTTAGACTTGATGTAATAAAGTTATCATTCAATAAAGTGGGGTATTTTTGATTCATTTTGTGCATAGCTTCTCTTAAATTATGTTTTATCTGAGGCATAATAGGTCTAGGAATTAATCACATTTAGACCCATAATACGACAAAAATTGTTATTCTAGGCTTAGGTTGTGATAAAATTTATATTTTTAATTATTTTTTATTTTTATATTAAAAATTTATTTTGTTAACATCATCACCTGTTATACTTTTTTATTAAACCCTCTTTTTATTATGCTTTATACAAATAGGCCCTAGGTATATATCTTGCCATGACTCACATTGAATAATATTATTCATTTTAATGGGAAGTAATATTTGTGTGGAATTCATTGGCTTCTAGACTTCTAGATCTTAAAAGCTTTGATAAAAAGACAAACCTAGAGGAAAAGAAACCTCAGACTAATGAAAGGGGGCCAGGGCTGGCCGGCAAAGGTGTGTTTTTTTTCTCTAGGTAGAGCATCTTTAGAGACAGTATTTTGACTAATTTGGAGCCTGTGGGGCTTAAACTCTCCAAAGCCGCACATCAGAGCATTAAGCAAGACGTAATCAGCAGTCGAATCCATAATGAGAGTGAGTGGGCAAGATGACAGCCCCCAAAACCACAGCTAGCCGCATTTGGAACAATGCAATGCACACCTTAAGCTGCTGCTGCAAGCTGTTGGTGGTACTGTTGACCACCCATCATCATCATCAAGTTGCCTAATCGATTGCAACACGTAAGCTTGCATCAGAGCAGTCCAATCATAAATTTGGCACCCACCATCCACTCTCATCAATCATCTTAGATGGCCCATGAGAAGGAGTTTAGTTAGGAAAATGTTGGCTTGTGGGAGAACCGGCTTAATTGTCTGCCACTCTGCTACTTCTACAGCTTCCTCACCAACACATCTTGCTTGCGTGTCAACCGGCCATGGTGGGCGCCACGCAATATCAATGGCTCAGAATCCTCTCTTGACTTGACAAGGTCTGCCCTCTTTAATGACGGCAAGAAAGAGCAAGTGGTTCGATTATTAGACGAATTGTCTAGATTGGCTCCATGAAATCTTGGGTGGTCAATTTTTCATGCCAGCGTCATTTGCAATTGATTGCATCTCAGACTCCAAGTTAGCTATCCAATCTAGGCCATTCATCTTATAAGCTTTTGTCCTTTTGATTTTATTAGTGAAAGAGGGGATTTAGCGATACAGACAAAAACATGCATCATTTGACATTGGTTAGTGCATGCTGCCTCTGTTACCGGTGTCCTATCGTACGCAGAAAATAACGCCTAAAGCCTTCCTAGTTGGGACATTTCGGATGATGACACAAACAAATACTTGTTTTGCTTCCTTTTTTGTTACCCTTTTAATTTATTAAACAATTAATTACCTTCGCTCATTCTGACCCATTATGCTTTATTTTTCCCTTCATTATATTCATGCTGGGCCATTCTCTGTATCTTTTCATTCTTAATTTTATTTATTTTATTTTTATTTACTTTATTTTTTACTGTTACTTTATAACTTGTTTGTAGCAATTCATTTTTTCCCTTGGCTATTTTAGATTTTACCTTTTTTTTCTATACTCCTCTCTTTTTTCATCATCAAATAGCCCCAAGACCTTCTTCTAGATAATGAAAAAGATATGCTTCCAGAAGCATAAAGTAACTGAATCAAATAATGAAAGTTTAACACCTTTAAAAAGATATGAAGATATTTAATAACAAATTAATCCAACTACACCATGCATTACTCGGTCCAAATTGGAAATTAATCTCGCTAGCAGCATTACAATAACAAAGCATACCTTAAAATTCAATACAAGTGCAAAATAAATTGTGAAAGCTAAAATTATCATAGAGTTAGATGCTTTGCTTTGGACGGTGCTTTTTAGTCATTCCTTTTAACCTAGGCTTAGAAGTCTGGAAAGTCTGGGAAATCTTACATTACTATCATCGCCAATATCTTCACATCGAGCAGTTGGGTGGCTTTTGGATTTGAAGTAAAGGAGAGGGATTTCTTTAATGTAATTAATTTGTTCGTTTTAACCCATACATGAATTTGCAAATAATTATATTAATATGATATTTTTCCATATTATGTTTATATTTCAACTTCCTTTCCATCTACGTATTTACTCATGTTTATATTGCATCGGCTAAAATAGTGAATTTCACTAAAGTATTTGCATGGCATTGATTCTAGTTTTATTCTGTACTGACGCAATTTGAAAGGATAAATTTTGAGAGAGGAGAACAAGGATAAAAGAAACGCATGCATTAATCATAGGTCTTACAATCATCATATATATATATATAATATTTCTAAAACTTCAAAATCGTAAAAATTAGTTTATAATTTCATAATCCATTGATTTTCAAGTC
>JAYJMB010007172.1:0-10433 GCA_036873735.1 Pouteria campechiana
TATTTTAGAGCAGTTGAGGCAGGAGGTTGCTTGTTGGGTGGCTCCTGCTGGATGAGATAAAAACAAATGCAGGCCGGGAGACGTGTGGAAAATCCAAAATCCAGCATTTTCAATGAAGACGCTTGGCTTTTGCGCGTTCGAGGAGGTGGAGACCACGTCAACAGCCTGCGGTTGGCAAATGACAATGCACGTCGGAACCAGGGTTTGGCGTACGCACGCAGACGCTGTCTAGTCCCCGAGATCAAACGAGTTTAGGGGTGTAAGTGGCAGGTTGAACCCAAACCCCCTCCGTGAACCCACATTTTAGGTAGGGTTGTGAAGTTATTAGTCAACTTGCACCTGCACCCGCACCCAAGCCTGCATCTACTTAGGGTTAGGGGCGGGAAGGGGGTCAGTTGAGTAACTTTCTCTAACTCGAACCTGCATCCCTTCATTAAAAATAAAATAAAAATAAAAATATATTTCAGGAATAGTTATATGACTGTGTGGGTTGATCTTTTCATACAACTCCAAACCATATGAAAAGACATTGTTTGACATTTTAGAAAGATCACAAATCGGCTACTTCTAATCGTCCATTCAAAATTATCCATCAAATATATAACTAATCTAAAATGATCTGAAGTTAAATTTGAGACAGGGCTTTCTTCTTTATTTTTTATTTTTTTGTTTTAAACTATTTTACATTTAAAATATATTTGTGATTATGAAAAGATGAGAAAAAAGTAAATTTTGGAAAGAGGAATGATTCCATGGTCAAGGATAATGATTTAAAATAAAATCAAGAAAGATAAAACAAATAAGCATTCTAGATAAAAAGATAAGTGATAATAATTAAAAACAAAGATAATCACTGAGAAAGATAAAATTAATGGGATAGTTAAATGATAAATTCATCATAAGAGAGTAAAAGCAAAGAAAAATAATTTTTTTAAGAAGATAAAAATGAAAATAATGTCTTAGAATATTATATCAATTATGAAATGAATAAAAATAAAATAGATAAAGAATACTAATAAAAATATTGACAATAGTAAAATAAGAAAAGACTGTTAAAGTAAGTTGGAATAGATAAATATGATATCAATTCATTATTTACACTTCATTTATATTACCATTGGTGAGGAAGTAGATGGACGTGCAAATCTTGTATAGTAAATAGATACAGTTGAAGAAGGTAAAATTATTATAGCAATCTTAATGTCATCAAATGTCTAAAGAAATACAAAATGAAAGATATTTGTTTGCCAATCGTGTGGTTACTGCTATGTAAATAGAACTCTTTATTTCTACTTTTTTCTTTTGAAATTTATTTGTTATTGCTTTTGAGACTTCACCAACTGCTTTAGCTTATTCATAGTTTTTTTTTAAAAAAAAAAGATTAAAAGAGAAAGCGGTGTTGAATCCACCCAAGTTCAACCTAAACCCGAACCCAAAGTCAACTCGCACATATAGGGTTAGGGTTGAAAAAAGGTTATAAAAGTAAGAGTTAAGGTTAAGGTTGAGAAAAGATTATAGAAATGAAGGTCAAGGTTAGGCAAGTTCAAACCCACCCTAAACCCACTTGACTTACGTGTGATTTTCAAAGCCTTCTAAGCCATGGATGACGCCCACAAGCTTACTTGGTTGCGAAGTTAGGAAAAACAGTAGTAGTAGTAATAATAATATGCTTATTAAGTTTTTTGAAGGATTTTGGACCACTTATTAGAGCTACTAATTTTTAAGGATTTTAGACCACCTTGTTCCCCTTTTTTCAGTCTTAAAATCTTTCCTTGAGCATAGTTGGTTGCATAATGGCAGTAGATGTTGGTGGAGCATGATCAAATCAAGCCTCAAGTATCCCATCTTCATTAACGAATGATTAAATAATTATTTGGGATAACAATTGAATGGTATATATTATTAGTTTGGGCATAAGTCGCACTTTGCTTAGCCCCTTGAAGATTTAGATTACAATTGTGGAAAAAGATCTTTTAAATGACTAGTCATTTTAGAGTAGAATTCAACCATTTAACATGGTATTGGAGTTGGCCTATTTCATTTCTATTATGTCCCCTCCCATTTATGTTATGTATACATTTTTTTGGACTGAGGTATACTTATTTTATATGCCTATCTGTTTTGGGGTAGAGCATATGAGTTTTATGCCTGGTCATTTGGGTGGAACTATTGTTATCAAAATTGGACTAGACCGGCTAGTTAGATTAGTTCAACCATGAACTAATAATAATAAAATTTTATTTTAATATTACTAATAAAATAAAAAGATAAATTAAAATAGTATATTATTATACAAAATATATATATATATGTTTGGGCAGTTCCCAAATGGAATGCTGATGCAACGTTCGAGATCTTCCCTCCTTGATTCCTACAAGACTAGAATATTGATCAGAGAACGCCGGGGGTGTTCCCGGCGTGAACACTCCAATGCTCAAGTTAGTATACGGGACTTTTAGAGGGAGAAAGGAATAAGAACGAGTGATCTGTCTCGGGGATGCATACTTGGTCCATATTTATAGATGAGCGGGGTGCGTAGTCGGGAGTCTTGCGAGTTTGTACGCAGGACGAACTAAGAAATTTACTTAGGAGAGGGATCCCTGGGGATGCATATCCTGACTTTGGATTTCGCGGGATTCGGAGAGATCCCTAAAAGAGTAGTAGTCTGATGTGGCTAGTTGCCAGCTCGACAGCTAATATGTGTTAGAATTCCCTAACACTAGTCCCCCCTTTTGAGAGGGCGCGAAGTGCCTTCTTTTTTGAGTTCCATGCTCGAGTTTTTTGCGAAAGTTCACATCTTTTCGCGTATCTGTCTAATGGTTGGATTAAAATGATCTTGGTAGGTCCATTTCTAATACACAGATCTACTTCTCAAATTGATCTCGTTGCTAGAGATACTTAATTAGGAAGTTTTGAATCTGTTTAGGAACTGGGGTACTGGATCCGGAAGCGTTTGGATCTGTGCTTTATTTTTAATCCTTTGACGGACATTTTTGAATTTTGAAGGTAATTGCCCTTATGCTGGTTGCTTTTCTTTGCCCACGTGGAGGATCCATAAATGCGATTTGATTTAATGATGGCTGGTTTCTGGTTTTTGCGAGAAACCAGCCTGTTCCTCTTTCGGTTTGCCTGTCCATTTTCTGGTTTCCCATGAAACCTTAGGTGGTTTTGTGTGAGGCTTTTATTTAAGACGCTGTTTGCAAAGACAAGGCTGGTCATTTTCTATTGTCGAGGTAATCATTTTTTCCCTTCTCCTTTGTCTTCTTCGTCTTACATTTCTTTCTGTTTCTTTAATGACTGCTGAAAAGTCTTTTCTCCGAGTTTCTGAGGTTGTTATGACGGCTTTTAGGCTTTACCCTCTTCCTTCCACCATGAGCTGGGAATTTTCAGATTCTTTTGCCCTTCCGTGGCATCTGCGGGAGGGTTATGTGTCTGTCTCCTTGGGTTTGCTTAAGGCTGGTTTTTGCTTAGATCATCGCCATTATGTTTCTTCCTTTCTTTATAGCTACAACATTTCTCTGAGTAAATTGGTCCCGAATAGTTGGCGTTACGTTATGTCTTTTTGTCGCTGTGTTCATCAGCTTGGGGAGATATCTATTTTTTCTTTCGAAATATTTTCTTCCATCTTTAATTTGAGTAAGGCTCCCCATTCCCCTTATTATTATTATCTTCTTCCTCGTACTCCTTGGTGCAAGCTCTTTGCTCGTGTCACTGATCCTGATGACGAGTGGAAAAGTCATTGGGCTTGGGTTAAGTATAGTGGAGATCTTTCTTTTCCTTTCTTTTGGACGATTAGCCCGGTCTGTCCCTCTGGTGTCTTTTCCCCTTTGGAGCGGTTTAGCTTGTATCTTATTAGGTATCGGTTGATGACTATCGGTACCCTTTCTGTAGATGCCGTAGTTTCGGCTGAGCATTGTCGCCAAGCGGATTATACGTGCGGCTTCCCAGGGCAGGAGGTAGTTGCTCCTGAACCTATTCCTTCCTTAGCTTCCCTGCCCTCTCTGTTTCCTAACCTTAGGTCTACCATTAAGCAAGAGTATGACCTCCTTCCCTGGTCTAGTAGTGGTCGGTCCCGGGGGTCACCAATTCCTGTGGTTTCTGCGGCTCTTAGCCCCGCGGAAGCGGAACCGTCCCTGAGGAAGAGGGTTAGGGCCATAGCACAGAGGCGAAGAGGGGATACATCCCTTTCATCTGCTCCTTTTGTTTCTCGCCGTAATTCTCCCCGAACTCCTAGGGAGGCACAAGCAGATCCGTCCGATCCTTTGGAGCCGTTGAGAAGGCAGTCGGAGGAGGAGATTGTGGGACCCTCGGACCAACTAAGACCGCTTAATGTTGGTAGTGCTCCTAGTGTGGGTCCTTTTTCTGTGTCCTCTAAGAGTAATCCCTCTCGTCCATCCTTTGAAGAACCCTTCCCTCCAGGCGAGACCGTCCCTCTCGCCTCAGAATCCTTTTCTGCTCTATCTATGGCCATAGTGCCCTTTGTGTCTAGTGCTGTATCTACGAGTGCTTTCGATTCTTTTTCTGCTTCCGTTAATATCAAACCCTTGTTTCAGGCTCCCTTTTCTATTTCGGCGGCTCCCATTGGTCCCGAGTCGCTGATTTCTGCTGCGATGGCTCCAATTATTCTGAGCACATCTATTATGGTTGGTGCAGCTCCTATTGTTTCGGAACTGGTTTCCTCAACCCAGGCAGCCACTTTGATTCCTGCTTCATCTGCATTGGCATCGATGTTTTCGGGTGCGGTTGCAGGACCAGGGCCTTCTTCCTCTTTTGCTGGTAAGTTTTTTTTTTGACCTTTATTCGGCTTCTTTTTTTGTTTATGTAGGCTTGTTTTCGTCTGATCAGTTGGCCCATACAATGAAGCGCCCATATGCCGGTCTGACCTTGGCTCCGTTCGCTCAGCATCTTCGTGGCGAGGCTTCTAGCACTAGTGGCCTTATTTCCGATCTAGGTGATGCTTCTTCTCAAGAGATGGCGGCTCTAGCGAGTCGGGCGTCTTCTCAGCCTTCAACGCCCATTAGTGTGGCTCCTAGGGTGGCGGGGTCGATTACTTCTTTGTTAGAGAATCCTCGGTTGGCTGCCACCTTCGTTACCAAGCTAGTCTGCTCTGCGGACCGATCTCGGTATTTGGACATGCCATGGGAGGATCTTCTCGAGGAGTCCTCCTTGGGAGTGATTCGCCACTCTCTGGAGTGGAAAAGCTTTATCGATCAGATGCGGCTTGCCATGCAGCAGCTCGGCCTTACTCGCGACAAAATGTGGATCCGGACCGAGCGCTTGAAGGAGGCAGAAGAGGAAGTGGATTACTGGCGTCGGGAGCACCAATTTTTAAAGAATGATTAGGATTGGATGATCGCGGAAGCTATAGCTTTGAAGGAGGATCTGGAAGAGGAAAAAATCACTTTCGAGATTTGGAGGAGACTGCCTCTGCTCTTCGGGCCAATGAAGATCTTTAAAGAGAGGAATGTGCAGTTGCGGAGTCGAGGTTGTGGCAGGTAGAGGCTGCTCTGTCTCAACTACGGATTGATCGCGACCGCGCATTTTCCATATCTGAGTCCAAGGAGAGGCGTCTCGCTCGCGTTCAAGCCGAGTCTACCGAACGGGAGAAGGAGCTCCGCGAACGGGTAGCCACTTTAGAAGGTAGAGAGGCGGCTTTGCATCGGGAGATTGCATCGTTGAAGGAAGGGCATGTTACCACTCTTTCTCAGGTTCGCCAACAGCGGCTGGAACAGTTAGTTGAGGAACCTGAGTGTCAGGAATTGCTCCTTCAACATATAGTGGATTGTTGTAAGCAGTCGTTTGAGTCATGTAAAAAGAAGGTAGCTAGGAAATTCCCTGGTCTTGACTTAGATAATATTTCTCAAGATGGGGAGGATATGTAATCTTTTTTGGCCATTTAATACAATTTTGGTTGTTCTCTCAATGATTTTATGTATGAAATCTTTCTCAAGTGTGATTGTTTCTAGGGTTGAGAGGTTCCATCCTGCGGAAGCTTTTCCTCGTCGGTTCCATTTCTGCAGGAATGATGGTCGTCGGACTCTTCATCTGGGGTTTGGCGGTTTCGTTTCTGCAAAACTTCTTTTGCTTCGGTTTTATTTTTGCAGACCCGATGGTCATCAAAGCCTTTCTGCGGTTTGGCGGTACCGCGACAAACCCTTTCTGCGGTTTAGAGGTTCCGTGTCTGCGGAACCTCTTTTCTTTCGATTCCGTGTCTGCGGAGCCGAGGGCCGTCGAACCCTTTTCTATGATTGGCAGTTTCATTTCTACTGAACCTCTTTTTCCTTCGGTTCCATTTCTGTGGAACTGATCCCTATATAACCCTTTCTGGGGTTTGGCGGTTCCATTTCTGCGGAACCGATGGCCTTATAACCTTTTCTGGGGATTGGCAGTTCCGTGTCTGCGGAACCTCTTTCTCTTGCGGTTTTGTGTCTGCGGAGCCGACGGCCGTCGAACCTTTTCTGTGATTGGTGGTTCCATTTCTGTGGAACCTCTTTTCCCTTCGATTCCATTTCTGCGGAGCCGATGGTCGACAAACCCTTTCTGCAGTTTGACAGTTCCATGTCTGTGGAACCTCTTTCCCTTTTGGTTCCATGTCTGCGGAGCCGAGGGCCGTCGAACCCTTTCTGTGATTGGCGGTTCCGTTTCTGCGGAACCTCTTTTCCTTTTGGTTCCGTGTCTTTGGAGCTGAGGGCCGTCGAACCCTTTCTGTGATTGGCGGTTCCGTTTCTGCGGAACCTCTTTTCCCTTCGGTTCCGTTTCTACGGAGCCGATGGCCCTACAACCCTTTCTGGGGTTTGGTGGCTCCGTTTCTGCGGAACCGATGGCCCTATAACCCTTTCTGGGGATTGGCGATTCCGTTTCTACGGAATCGATGGCTCTATAACCCTTTCCAGGGATTGGCGGTTCCGTGTCTGTGGAACCTCTTTCTCTTTTGGTTCTATGTCTGCGGAGCCGAGGGCCATCGAACCTTTTCTGTGATTGGTGGTTCCATTTCTGCGGAACCTCTTTTCCCTTCGGTTCCATTTCTGCGGAGCCGATGGTCGACAAACCCTTTCTACGGTTTGGCAGTTCCATATCTGCAAAACCTCTTTCCCTTTAAATTCTGTGTCTGCGGAGCCAAGGGCCATCAAACCCTTTCTGTGATTGACGATTCTGTTTCTGCGAAACCTCTTTCCCTTTTGGTTCCGTGTCTGCGGAGCCGAGGGCCGTCGAACCCTTTCTGTGATTGGCGGTTCCATTTCTGCGAAACCTCTTTTCCCTTCGATTTCATTTCTACGGAGCCAATGACTGGGGTTTTTCAGTTCCATTTCTGTGGAACCGATGACCCTATAACCCTTTCTGGGGATTGGCGGTTCCGTTTCTATGGAGCCGATGGCCCTATAACCCTTTCTGGGGATTGGCGGTTCTGTTTTTGCGGAGCCGATGACCGACAAACTTTATTTGAAAAACTAACTTGTATGATTTATTGTTTTGCATAAAAGGAGGAGTCCTCTTTATACAGAAAGGAAAGAAAAATTCTAAAATAAGTATTATTGGTAATTCTCTACTGATAGTACCTCCTCAGATGTTTGATATTCCAGGTTCGTGGGATGTCTTTTCCATTGAGCCTTTGCAGTCAGTAGGCCCTATTTTCTATTGCTTCCTTGACTCCGTATGGTCCTTCCCAGGAAGGTGTAAGTTTTCCCTTCGTATGGATGGGGTTGCCTACCTAGGCTTCTCGAAAAACTAGATCTCCTTCCTTGAAACTTCTTTGCCTGACCTTCTGGTCATGGTATTGTTTGACTTGTGTCTGTTGCCTTGCTATCCTAGCTTGAGCATTGATCCTTGTTTTTTCCAATAGGTCCAGATTAGCTTCCAGCTCCTCTTTGTTGGTTTGTAGGTCGAAGTTGCCTATTCTGGCGGAGGGTATTTGGAGTTCTATGGGTATCACGGCCTCAGACCCGTATGTCAGCATGAACGGAGTTTCGCCCGTGGATCTTTTAGGTGTCGTCCTCAGGGCCCACATTATTCTTGGTAGCTCTCGGTACCAACTGATTCCAGAGCCTTCTATTTTTTTTCTTAGGCCTGTAACGATGTTCTTATTTGTGGCTTCTGCTAGCCCATTTGTCTGAGGGTGTGCTATTAAGGAAAATTTTTGCTAGATTCCATGTGTTCTGCAGAAGGATTTGAATGGTTCGCTTCCGAATTGAGTTCCATTATCAGTGATAAGTATTCCGGGGACCCCGAATCTGCACATGATATTTCCCATTAGGAAGTCTATTGCTTATTTTGTGGAGATGGACCTGGTGGCTTTGGCCTCTGCCCACTTCATAAAGTGATCAACGATGAAGAATATGTACTTCTTTCTTCCTATTGTCGGCGGGAATGGGCCTAGGATGTCCATCCCCCATTGATAGAAGGGCCAGGGGGTGCTAATGGTGCACAATTTTGTTGTTGGAAGATGAGGAATGCTTGCATGATTTTGGCAATTTTTGCATTTTTTCATATATTCCTTTGAATCTTTTGCCATGATTGGCCAGTAGTACCCCTGTCTTACTGTCTTGAAGGCCAGGGTCTTTGCACCTATTTGGTTTGAGCATTTTTCCTCATGTATCTTCTTCAGAATTTCTTGGCCTTGTTTATTAGAGACACACCGAAGGTACGGGTGTAAGTGCCCTTTTCTGTACAAATTGTTATCCAGATACACAAATTTGGCAGCGAAGCGCATCAACTTTTTAGCCTCGAGTGGATTTGTTGGCTTTTCTCCTTTTCTTAGGTAAGCATAGATGGGGTCCATCCAGGATGCCTCTGAGTCTTCTACTGTTATTTTTCAGCCTCCGATATGCTTGGTTCTGTGAGATGTTCGATCAATATGGTTCTCTGGGGGAAAAAACAAGTTGCTGTGATTAGTTTTGATAACACATCGGCATGCTCGTTCTTCTCCCTTGGCACTTGGAGGACTTTGGTATTGGGGATCGTTCCATTGCAATTTTGGCTGCAGAGAGGTATTGTTTCATCAACGGTTCCTTAGTTTCATATTCTCCGAAAGTTGTTTCACAACAGGCTGAGAGTCGCTGTGGATAGTCAAATTGTGAATTTTGAGCCTGTGCGCCAACCTGAGTCCTGCTATCAAAGCTTCATATTTGGCACCATTATTGATGATGGGAAAGTCGAATTGTATTGCATATTCGATTCGGTTTCTCTTTGGGCTTTGTATTACGAGTCCTGCTCCTACGCCTTCTTTAGAAACGGAGCCGTCTACATATAGTTTCCATTCTGGCTCTGTCGCTGGGTCCTTTTGCTTTGGGATTAACGCTCTTTGGTACGGAGGTGTGGTTTCTAGGGAAGTATTCTCTAATGAGTTCGGCATCTCTTCAGGTTCTTCTGTTTTGACGCATTCTATAATGAAGGTTGCTAAAATTTGCCCCTTGATTACGGTCCTGGGTGTGAATTCGAGGTCGAATTCACTAAGCTCTATGGACCATTTGATGAGGCGATCGGAGAGTTCCATCTTTTGGAGTACTTATTTTAGTGGCTGCTCTATATAGACTCAGATCCGGTGCCCCTGAAAGTAGGGTCGAAGCCTCCTTGCCATAATTATGAGCGCGTATGCGATTTTCTCCACGGTGGGATATCTGATTTTGGCTCTGCGCAGGATCTTGCTAACATAGTATATAGGCTTTTGTTGTTGACCTTCTTCTCTGAACAAAATGACTCCGATAGTCTCGGATCCAGCTGAAGATAGAGGGAGAGGGTTTCCCCTCTTTTGGGGGCACTTAGTAAAGGGAGGGAGGTGAGGTATACTTTAAGTTCTTCGAAGGCCTCCATTGTTTCTGCGCTTATTTCATTTTTGCCTAGATCTGCAGTTGCCTCTCTGCGGAGAGCTTTGAAGAATGGGAGGCTTCTTTCGACGGACTTTGAAAGGAACCTATTGAGCGCTGTTAACCTCCTGGTCAATCGTTGAAGATCTTTAATATTTTTACGCGCTGCCATGTCTCAGATGACTTGAATCTTTTCTGGACTTGCCTCGATGCCTCTCTGGGATATTAAGAAGCCCAACAGCTTTCCTGATTCTACTCCGAATGCACATTTTTGAGGGTTCAACTTCATTCTGTGATCTCGGAGGGTTTTGAAGGTTTCCTTCAAGTCTTGAACGTGGTGAGTTTTGATTTTGCTTTTGATCACCATGTCATCGACATATGCTTCCGTATTTCTTCCCAGTTGATGTTTGAATATACTGTTTATCATCCTCTGATAGGTTGTCCCTGCATTCTTCAAACCGAATGACATTACCTTGTAACGGAATGTTCCTACATTTATGATGAAGGCTGTTTTTTCCTGGTTTGGCTCATGCATCCGGATTTGATGATGTTTGAGACGTGCCGCGGAGAGCGCGCTCAAGAAGTCAGATCAGGCATAGTAAATAATGAGGAAGAAACGAAATGCGAACGGAA
>JAYJMB010007173.1:0-10432 GCA_036873735.1 Pouteria campechiana
TTACTGCTATTTCCTTATTTATTCGTGCAAAATTTGAATAAAATCTCCAGGCAGGTCTAAAAACTAAATCAATGTTATATCAGAGAGGACTAACTTGACATTAAATGGATGTAATTGGTTTCACTTCAGTGGACCATAAAATAGTGATGAAAGTGCAAAAAATATATAATAATTCAAATCTAACTTAGTCTATTCAATCCTTGGTCTAGATATGGCTTGCATGCATTTACCACACCCTGATAAACTCGAAATGTTTCATCTCCATCAATGTGGGCATGGGCACCAGGGCATGTGTATGATTGCTGTAATGCATGGGCATGGCCATGTGACAAAACCTAAATCTGTGTTTTTTTATCCAATCTGTTTAGATTAACTTATGCTCTTGGACCTTAAATTGTCCACAGGATGGATTATTGCTTACTGGTGGAGAAGATCGCAGTATAACAGCATGGGATAAAAGGACTGGAAAGGTTGCATATTGCATTGAGGATGCACATTCATCTCGGGTGAAAGGTCTTGTTGTCGTAGGGAGCAGAAGCATTGGCAATGATGATGTTGAACTCTCTCATCTCATAGCATCTGCATCATCAGATGGTTTTATAAGGGTCTGGGATGATCGAATGGCCCAAAAAGAGAAGCCAAAACCATTTGCAGAGGCCAGCACAAAATCAAGGTTGACTTGTCTTGTTGGATCATCCATTAAATGTAAGTGTTCAGTATCACTCTAATGCTTATCTCATTGATTCCCAATGCTAATAATTTGCTTTGGACCTGGTCATGTGTACCTGGCTCTTTGTTCCTCTTGGAACATCTACTAACTAGATGGAAGGAATTTTGCATGGGAAAAAACATGCATCAATTTCCTTACCTTGTATGCTGCACAATCAAAATTGGTTGGAGACAGCAATCCGGAATTCAAATTGCCCATCATGCCAGTTCCTGAACTGCAGTTATGTTAAACAGGTGCATACCATTGTTTGCAGCTCTCTCAGACTGGGGTATCCAAATGCTTCTTATGCCATAGTGCCTTTCATGGCTTACTTCTATAAGAAATTTTAGATCCATGATCTATTGTCATCCATTGAATGCTATTTTCATAGCATGGCCAGCATAGTTGAATGCATTGAATGAATGATCTTGAGCATGGGCTGATTTTTTAGGCCTATTTTTTGTGTGGCATGTTGGACTGTCTGGATAATCATGACTTGACACAAATAATGTCTCACTACATAACTATGCTAATTCATTGAGCTCTATGCTAATTTGGTGTTTACCTCTATCTATGTAGCCTTCAAGAAACCAATGGAAGGAGCTAAAGAGCTGGCAGGTGTGATGGAGGAAGATTAATGGGCTGAAAGAAAGCGAATTTGCTGTAAGATACCAGGTCTGCTTGCCCATGATAACATTGTTGGGTAAAATGAGGGTAGGCAGCAGCAGAGCTTGAAGATGGATTGCGTTGTGATTCTCTCTGTTCGATTTTGGCATTCCTAACGTTAGCTATAAATTAAACTAGAATATATGTGATCGCAAGGTCATTGGTATGTGATCATCGATATCATGAGAGAGAGAGAGAGAGGGAGAGATTAATGGAGCTTTCAAGCTCATATTCACAAATACAATTTTGTCCAATGCAATGGTTAGACACGCTAGTAAGACCATGAAATCTAGAAGGGTAGATCACATCAATTTATGTACGCTGCAGTTTGAGCGGCGGGTGCCAATCCTCGGAGTCAGCAGCATCCCTTCCGCTTGAGCATTGCCATTTTCGGCCAGAGTACAGAACGGCTTGCTCAGAAAAACGGCGATGCCGTGGAAGGCGACCTCGGTCGGTCTTGCTGGAAACTGAAACCCGATGAAATGTGCAGTGGCCAGGCTCCAACACACGGCGCGAGTGGCCCCGCACGGGACGCACGAACGAGATCGTCGAGCATTCTGGTCTGCTGCGGTCGATGCGGAGAGAGAAGATTTCAAGAGATGAAAGAGAGAAAAGAAACAAGTTAAATATCCAAAGAAGGCGTGTTTCCGAGTTAGTCTAAGGCATGGTCA
Organism: Pouteria campechiana; assembly: GCA_036873735.1. Lineage (NCBI taxonomy): Eukaryota > Viridiplantae > Streptophyta > Magnoliopsida > Ericales > Sapotaceae > Pouteria > Pouteria campechiana. The sequence goes on from JAYJMB010007173.1 coordinate 2,047, forward strand.
TGCCCGTCATAGGCGGAAAGAAAAGCAGCGGCAGCGGCCGTTCCATTGCTGGATCTTTCCATATCCTGCGCTCCCCAGCGCAAAGTAGCAGTGCCGCTGTCGTACCAACAGCCTAACGATCCACCACGTACGGCCCCCCGCTCATGCATTGTCTGTTGGTACCCCTCCGACTGTCCGACACCTTGTGTGCTTTTCTGCGCGCAGGATAGAATGAGCGCCCGGAGGATATGCGGTTGGACCTCTGTGCTGAGTCTAAACCATCGGATTATCAGTAGATTTGTATGGTGCGACAATGGTGGCACGTCCAACCACCGTACACGTGGCAGGTCGTGCGGGATAACGATACGACGACCGTGCCATGCAAACCATAAACCCTACCCCGGAAGGAGACCGTCCCTACGTATGATCATTACACATGGCACCATTAAAAACCTTGATCAAGATTTCTTTAAGCAGTTGCAGGTACATTAAATCCTATAGATATTAAATTTATAGAGCCAAAATTGAATTTGGCTGCTTAAAAGTACAGGGAAATTATTCGGATTTTATGTTTTTTGGAACGAAATATTTGGGTGCTAAAAGTTAAAAAGTGGATATGGCCCACGCATAGTTGCATGAAAGGCTTCGATGTTACTACCAAGTGAGTTTTGGATTGTCCATTTTCAGCGTAAGGGTGGGCATCCCAAAATTATCGGGCCAGCTAGAGGGAGTTGCATCCACCCCGGAGCAGGGCTCGTGGAGTACGAGCAAAGTTGGCTGAAGTTTATTAAAGACATTAACCATCGTTTACATGTTCCTTGAACGGAGGTGACGCCTGCAACCTAAACCACATGCACTGCAGTTGTCGGAACGGAAACGTGCTGTCATACTCACTGAAGATAACATCTAGCTTGGAATAATGAATTGAGAGTTACAACTAGCAGACCATGATCCCACTGTCATAAACCCGAAACCAGCCACCCCATTTATTTTAGACAAGCATCACAAGCAAAAATCACAAATTTGTGGCTAATCCGTGATCCATTGCTTTTCTCGACTCCGTCGATAAGGTCATATGGCTGAGATGCACTTGCATCAACCAGCTCATCCCGCTTAGAAGACCACAAAGGGATGATTTCACTGGAGTTTCATATTGAAATAACGTCAGAAATTGCTGGCCACTTGACTGATCATATCGGGCTCACAAAGAAATGGCAAGACTGGCGCACTGCATCATATCGACACGAGTTCTTACGTATGAAAATAAACAATGTCTCAACAATTGCACACACGTAATTGGCTGGAAATCCGGAATTTGGCAACAGATTTTCGGTTGGAACTGACAAATGCAATTCTTTTACAAACGAGAAAGAGCTGACCTACGTATCATATACCATCTTGGCTGCATGAGTTGATTTTGGTACCAGCTTCTGAGTCCACTGCGAGACAGGGCAGGCCAAAATGATTTTCCACCATAGATTTTCACATGCATAAGCAAGCATTCAAAATACAGTGACCGTGTCTCTCTCTCTTTATGCTGCAACTGTTAAGATCTTATCACAGTAATGCACACTGAGAAACAATGAATATGGCTATATAATATCACGGAGCTGTCAAGGAATCACCTCCAATGATGCAGTTACATGACCCATCTTTACATGATTTCTCCTCGCTCCACAGAACTATAGACCTGCATGCAAACCTTACGCAAGATAAATTTTTCCATCTATTTGAAAACGAATACCCAAACCACCTAAATTGGTATTTTCCTATATCAATTATATTAGTTCCTCCAGTTAGGACCATGTAATTCTTTGCCAAGGAGTTTGTAAACTATATCTGGGTTTATGTTTGGACTCCTGAATCTTAACCCATTTAGAGAATAATTCGTTATCCTTTTTCTTAGCTGAAGTGAAGGTAAAAAAACATATTCACCATCGACTGTAACTATTTGTCACTAATCAGAGGATTATGATTTCACCAAAGTTAATTATCCTTCCTTGGGCCATGTCCCGTGGGGCATAATATTTATATCAGCAGACCACTGAGGATGACCTTTCTGCCAAGTTCTTTGGGACACACCTTGAACTGATAGTTGGGTACCCTATGGAATTCTACCATTAGGCAAACATGGATATACCTAATCAAAGAGCCATCTCTGCCTGTAATGCTTCAAGCTCATCTTCCTCAGCAGTATTTTTCTGAGGGGTGGGGCGAGCTGCCTGCCTGCCTGCTGGAATCGGTTGCACAGGAGCTGCTGGAGCAGTTGTGGCAGGCTGAAGAAGCTGTTCTTCCAACTCAGCTCCCTCTAATTCCTCAAGCTCTGCTTCCAGTTCATCCTGACAGGGTGAAGATCTTATATTCAGAATCTCCATCAACAAATGGTAAATTTGGAATCAAGATTCATGCAAGGATGAATTTACCTCATCAAAATCAGCTGCTGCACCAAGAGGAGCAGACAGTGCTTCCTGAATTTGTTTCATGTTCTCGGTTTGCTCATTGATTTCATCCATTGTCTTGTCCACATCATCAATGTTTCTGTAAAATAAAACAACACATGGAATTATGGAAACTGTAAGGCTGTTTTTACAGCAGCCTAAAGGATTTTGACTACATAATTAAAAAATGCACACTAGATGCCCACTGGACCTACATAAAACACTCGATGCTAACCCCTGCTTCCCCTAAAGGCTTTGGACCTATATATACACACTAGATGTTACAGCTGGTGGACAAACATAGAAGAATGTGGGATTAGATGTTTCTAAATCATGATGAATTGTGTGATTGTGCCAAAAATCCTATTTTGGTAGGTCAACAGTGTTAACACTCAAGAAGCATGGTTATTGACACCATTGGCAACAGGTACTCCATGAAGCTGGAAACAAAAATATTTGATGCATATTTGATAACTTCCCAAAAGACAGAACAAAGATTAAAAAGGGGCAAAAAAGAATGAAGGCTACTCACGTTGCTTTCTGCATGGCTTTCATTGCAGATGCTCCAGTTCTTAGTGCGTCAACAGTCTCAGTTGTAGCTTTTGCACCTTCTAACATTATCATCTGAAGTCCAAAACAGAGTGTTAAATGTGGGGATTATTAGCGATAGCATCACAATGAAGAAAGACCTTTCCTTCTCCAGCTTTTAAATGTGATCAAAATAATTTTTTTCTCATTTTATCAGCTAGCACCATAATGTTACTAGAAAAGGAAATTGCACAGCTTGCTTCTTAGTGAACGCCATAAAACTTTGCATTCGCAAGGGATCCTCATCCATCGCCATGGTGGACTCCTTCTTATTCACTTTTATAGTTGACAGGTTTGTTTAGCCATAATGCATTACTAATATGCAAGTCATTCTCAGGAAAGGCTCATTGAAAATAGGTAAATGACTGGAAAGAAGATCGTTTGAAACTTACCTGGTCATGAATACGCAGTTGGAAATTCCCAAGTTGTTCAACTTGCTGTTCATAGAGCCTCTTCCTCTTTAAACATTGTATGGCAGCTGCAAAATAGAAAGCAGGCAAGTAAAGCAGGAAATATTAAACTTAAAAAGAAGATATCTAACACATGAAGGTTTATAGCCTATCATTGAAGTGCATGGATATAAACCAACAGCATGTCAAGACTTGAAGAATCTTATGTGCTTTGAAGTCTCCAAAATTTGTCGATATAACAAAACAAAGTAGTCACACCACAAAACTAACATAACACAAAGCACTCTTCCCAGAGAGATGGAAAGTTATATCAACAAAACATTAAGCGATTAGAAGTGGGATCCTCAACCAGACATGAGTCAACAAAACACTAAGTGATGAGAAGTGAGCAGCATAGTTTAGAGAGTCAGTGATCTTGATGGTCACCCCAAAAACTGATTCAGAATTCATCCAGACAGAGGTGGCTTGGGTGATCACAAAGGAGCTGGCTTGTGGAAGTGAGTTGGATCGCCCAAACCTTAATCCAAGTGAATTCAGTCCAAGTCTTTACACATCACAGCCAACTCTATCAATCTTGTCAACCCCAAAGCTGGAGCTAAGCCATCATAATAGATAGCTACATGCGAAACCAATATCTGTATAGATGTATGCACCAAATTGTGCATCATTTAAAACCAATACTTGTATAGATGTATGCAAAAAATTGTGCATCATTTAAAAATATCAGACCTTTTGGATTGATTTATGATCCCAAAATTGTCCAGAGCAACCATATTCTCAAATTAAGGTCCCACAGAAGCATGGACCAAACTCGTGGATGTTTTAGTGCCACATGTTAGTTTCAGCAATGGAATTGGATTCCGTAGACACCATCAACGTTGCAGTGTTACTCTGTCAATTGGACTCCAGTGACACCATCAATGTTGTGGTTTACTCTGTTAATTAGACTCCATTGACCCCATTGCCGTCAACCACATGTCACTGGGCTAGAGCATGTTTCATCAACCCCCAACCACACTTCATTGGCAGCCAACCAATTATCACCTACATCATACTATACATTATCAGCACCAGACAACACACCATGGTACTAGCCCACCATGGTACCATCTTGACTCTATGCCCTACTTCAGATGCCCATACTGACATGCATCTGTCTAATAATGAAACCCAATTTCTTTCAAAACTTGAGCAAGCTCATATGGGGAAATTAAAAACCTCTCTTAAGCCCTTCTAACTAAAGCATCCCTTAGTTCAGGGGCACAAAAACTCATGTTCGGTTCTAATTAAAAATCATGATAGGTCATGAATCAAAATGTTAAGAAAATGCAGAGGATGTTAATTTGCTTTGAGTACCAATGAAAGGGAATGCAAAATTTGTTCAGTAACAAAATGCAAAACCAATAGCTGTGTAAGATGTTAAGGGTTTTTTTTTTTCTCTTAGAGAATAAGTTACATAAGATCCAATGAGAACTTCTAGATCTTAGTGCACCCTAAAGAATCCTCATAAGATCCTTAAACAATTCTGTGATTGTTAAGTTCCATAAAGAACAGCAAGTCAAAGTTCCCACCTAGTAGCACAAAAATGGGGTACCAACGGAATTCAAACACTCAACCTTCAAGCCACATCATCATGCTTACCATGACCAAAAGCACATAACAGTTGCTCATTAGCCAGAAAATGTCAAAATATTAACAAAAGATGTGACTAGTGTCGAATACTAACAAAAGTAATTATTAAAATATTCAACCTGCATATATGCTACATGTTGAACCAAATAAAGTCCTCTTTCACGGCGGGAAGAACATACTTAATAAGAACATATTGAATATACTTATTAGGAGCATGTTAAAAACTACTGTTTCTAGGACTTTGATTTCGCTTCTTTCATTGTTTAGAAAACAATCTTATTACTTGAAAAGACATGAATTAGCAATATTTTCTTATTCAAGTTTCTTCAGAGCTAGAAAATAGTACACACAATTTGAAGCATAAGATGAAGCAGACAAGGAAAAGGAATTTGCCGTATCTGGTGAAGAAAACAGTGAGAGAGGTGATGACTGCACCATTGCAGTAAACATTCTGCCATAATATAGCTCAATGCCCACAGACAAACATTACCATCTGCTAAGGATAAAGGTGTCAAGGAACTGACAATTCTATGATCAATTGCAAGAACGTATGATCAAACTATGACCAAAAAGTAAAAGAAATAAATTTATCCTAGATAAATTCATATTGTAAGAGCCAGAATGTTGGGTGGGATTGTAATGCCCCTGGAAACAAGCACTGTCAAGTCATCAGAAAACCAGGCCATCTAAGAGAACTATTCATCTACATCAGCTCTAACTCATGATCTCTGCCAAACATGAAACTTACTTTTTTTATCTTTTTGTGTTGAAAACAAATGTACAATCCTAATGTCCTTTATACAAAAGCCCAGGCTGCCGTGGTTCTAAATCCAGTCCGACAAACATGACCAAAGAAGACAGCACAGCTGGTTCAACCTAGAACATTTCTTTATGCATTTGGTAGGGAAAATAACATCAATTGTTACAGGCAATGATGACATGTGAACATGATATCAACTAGAAGAATGATGAATAAGCTTGCAGCCATGGTTGCGAAGCATACCCCTTTTGTTCTTTGCTCTAGTAAACTCCTTGGCCTTCTCAACCTCTGCAGCCACCTTCTTTAAAAGGACTTTCTCCTTTTTCTCTAGCATTTCAAGTGTCTGCATGTTTTTCCCAGTAATGTTTTATAGATAATAAATGAATATTACAAAATGCCAAGCACAGTAGTATCATGGAACTTAAGAGGCACAGCAGACTGCACACAGACAGACATGACATTATAAAAGGGAAGAAAAGGTCATTGGCAACAAAAACAAGCAAATAAGCACATTCGAAAATTTCACATGAGTGCCATATCAAAGTAAAGGAAGCCCTGATCCAATCCAAAACATCATTAGCTGTGAAATGATCTGTCAAGTAAAATATGCTGTCTTGATTGCCATCTTTTGTCTAGTCCATATACCAAAGTAATTAAATCGAGATACACACAGCTTGTTTCACCATTCCACTCTACATATGGCCATCAGCTTCCTTGGTTCTGACTATTACAGTCATCGAAGCATCCCACAGAAATAGCACCCTACCTAAGTCTTGCCCATTCACTGTATTTTGGTACTTCTGATACCGATCTCACTTAAAAGGAACTCTTAGCAGTAGCACAGAATTTCAGAAAAGTAAGGATTATGAGAGAGTTGCAGGCTAACTTTTAATGCCAATTGTGAGCTCTCTTTCTCTCATGGGGAAACAGAAAATTCCCATCAAAGAGTTTCTATGTAAAAGGACCAATGATAAGAAGGCTACATATCTTCTATCATCTCTTACATAGATCACTTCCATAAATTGGTGATATTACTTTGATTCATGTCACCCATAAATTAATCACCCCATGTTTTTAAATGATGGAAAATTCACTATGGATTAGGTTAAAGTTAGGTGCTGATTTTTACAGAAACCATTATAAATGCTAAACGCCAAATCCAATTCGGTTTATACAACAATAGAACCCCATCGAATATCGTAGAAGATATATATTTATCGCCATGACTCTAGTTCTATCGAATATTATAGAAGATTTATATCTATCAACATGACTCTCTCCCCAGAAGATACCCACAGAACTCATAATATGCAATTTCAAAGATATCATAATTGAATTTTGAGCCCATGAAAAAACAGCCGATCACCAAATCCAATAAGACGTCCAACAACTACAAAACAGATAATTTAAACAATGAAACAAGAAAAACCAGAAATTTAGCATGGAAACGCATCAACTTACCTCGTTCAGCTTATCAAGAGTAGCCAGGGCATTGGTTTCCTGTTTAGGTTTGCCAAAGATCCTCGTAAACATGATTTCCTCGATCGGAAGCCCTGGATCAAAAAGGAGCCGATTTCAAAACCCTACTGGTAACCAAGGAAGAAGATCGAAGATCCGTAGCGAATTCTACAATCCAACTCTCCAAATAAATGACGAAATTGATCGGGCGAGGAGAGAGAGAGATAAGAGGGAACAAAATCATGAGGAGGAAGAAACGTACCTTGGGATTGAACTCGAATGCTTTTTTAGGATTTTGGGAGGAAGGGATGGAGAAAGCGGATCGAAGAGATATGGAATTTCAAACTACAACTGATGATGAGGGCAATTGCTATTCCGCGTAGGAAAACCAAATAAAAAGGGAGACTTTTGAGTTTGTGGGATTCGAAGGGAGATGGGCTTAGTTACAACTAGTTGGACCTGAGGTCGCCAGTCACCCACCAGATTACGTCACGCGGAGTAGAGTTTTACATATCCAAAGCATCAAAACCGAGTAATCTGAGCACGAGTTGAAGATCTAATCCTTCCAATAAATTGATCACAACTTTAGCATGGTACTGCGGATATAATCAGTAGATTCCATCCCTTATTTATAGTAAAAAAATACAAATTTATATACGGACGGGTAGGACAATACCATATAAATACCAACGCTCTTGGTAATTATTCTCCTCCATCGGTAGGATGTAGAAAATAGTAATTGGAATAAATATATTTCGCAATTGTTGGTAGAAGCGGAAGAATTGCTTGGAACGAACCGAGGTTGCTTCCCATGGTGGATTAGCTGCGTTCAAGTCACACGGCGGTGCACGGATGTTACATGCTCCCGCATGGATGCCAACCTCCCTACACAGGGCCTGTTTGGCCTGGCTGTGTTAAATTTTAGTAATTAACAAAGCACCTTTGACACCAGCGCTTTTGTAAAAAATGTTGCAAGTAAAACAATTATCTAGTGTTTAACTTTTCCATTAGCAAAATGCTTTTAGTGTTGTTTGTTTGTTTGATTGTGTACTTTTAATTATCAAAAAATGTATCTAAAAATATTTATCAATAAAAAATATTTGCATTTAAAAAAGTAACTA
>JAYJMB010007174.1:0-10432 GCA_036873735.1 Pouteria campechiana
GGCTAGGGGTCCGAGTGCTATCGCTAGTTGATATGAAACTCAAGATTTTCCTTCATCCTTGGTGATTAAGGCAAGCACAACCAGTATATCCTTGAATGAAAAGTAATTCAATTATGATTGAAAACCATATCTCTATTTACAATTCATATATGGATATATTATGGTCTAGCACATCCCTTATGATTCTCACCAAGAATATAGAGGAAATGACGGGGTCCATCAAAGAACACCTTCATCAATGATATGAAGAAAAGCATGAGCCTACTGTCTATCGAGATCAACCTTGATACCAACAAGCCAACTACTGCACAAGGTCGAAAGCATTTACCAAGGACCATTCAGTATTTTGTGAGAGTATTAAGAAGAAATGATCAGATATAAATGATTTAGAAAAAACCTATGATTACTAAATTTAAGGTATAAAAGACTATAATTTTCACTTTTGAACTTCAATTAAACATGCCTATAATTGTATTACCTTTTGGTAATTGTGCTATCTTCTGTATATAGTCACGCTTTGATATTAAGGACTTTGAACAAAATTGGGTTCAATTGGTTATTGACAACTACTTTAGTAGTGACTATAAAGGGTTTGAATTTTTTTTATGATCACTACTACAAGGCTTTAAGTCAAGGCAATGATCTAGTTAGATCACCACCTCAAGGAGTGGAGATTCCTAATTAGACCTTCTTATGTGGTAACTTTAATGAATCGCATTCATAATTCTTGATTATACTTATGTAACCATAGAGCATTCACTTTAACATTACTTTGTTTGCTTCAATGTAACAAATAAGTGATTTTGTTTGCTTCAATGTAGCATAAGTTATCATTAAATAAGGAAAACCAAAACAAGATGAAGTATACACACTGCATAGGACCAAAGCCATTTATGGTTATTCTTTTTGAACTGGTAAAAATATTGATCAACACACTTACTAACCCAATTCTCTTGAAAAAATATTAACTTTCATGTATATAAATATCTGTCTTTTATGGAATAGGAGAATGAAACACCCGATGATCCAATTGATTGTATTGAATTGTTTAGAGAGACCTGAACTCGTAAGTCGGATGGCAAAGTTATAACTCTAAAGGCAGGGGATGGATATATGAGTACAACTAATTGCTTTATTACTAAATTTATATTTACTTTCTATTCTTGACTAACTTGTTTTATGATCAATGATGTTTGTTCAATTATGTGTAGAACAACATGGTGGACCTATAAGCTAGTTTGGAGTCTGTAGAGTCACCCATGATAATAGATGATATCTATGATAAGGTCATGGGGAAGAGATCTATATACATTAAGGACTTAGGATGCATACTAAAGCCGCTAAAGAGTAGGTTCAGTCCTAATTGGCCTCATGGGGCATCGCTTGCACTTCTTCAAGAGCTAGCTTCTACCAAGGAAGATTTGAATACAAAAATACAAGAGTTAAATTCAACTTCATAAGAGTTAACTAGCACCAAGGAAAATTTTGAGTTGTACTATAAAGCAGTTAACCTCCATAAAGGAAAAGCTTAGGACTACAAAGGAAGAGTTAATAGCTGTCAACCATTGGATTGATGCACTATCTAATGAGACAAAAGAGAATAGATCATTGTTATAGTGATATTTCAGTCAACCTACACCTATAGTATTGAATTTTACTCAATCAACCTACACATATTTATTGACTTCTACTCAAATGGGCTTTTAAAATATATAGAGAGGTAACTTAGCTTTCATCTATACTTAGTTTTTCATATTCAATGGCTGTTGCATAATTTTTCCATTCTTATTCCTTACTTTTATGCTTTGATATATGACTCTTGTTTATTAATCTTGTGAATAGGAATATCTAACAATGAGAAGGTTCAAGATAATTAATCACATTATGAAGATGATACACTTGTAAATCGAATGAGTCATGATTATAAACTTTTTTATCTTGTTATGAGAGGCCTCGACATGTGAGCAACTCTCATTGCTTCATCAAACATGTATTCCATTACAGGTGATAGATTCAATTTGTTACTTATACAAAATTGTTTACCATATTCAGCTAATTAGTGGGCTCCTTAAGACTCATATGATGTGTAGTTGTAGCTAAGCACTTTATATACTATCACCTATTTTTAATTTATGGTGTTTAACCAACTATTCATCCAAGAATATGTATTATAATTGTAATTGCCAAATGTGATACAAAATCACTCATCTATATCAAATGCAATAGAATTTATTATTGTATTTTTCACAAATGTGGCAAAATTTTGGTTTCCTTTATGATCTTTAAATAATGAGTCTAAGTATATGCAGCCATGTTTTTAGCTACGTATGTTTAACTATAGCAAATTTTTTGGTTGCATTTAGGTGCATATTTATATGCAATGAACCTTTTGCTACATTTAATATTATTCTTTACACATGATTGCATTATATGCAACCAAATATTCTGTAGCATTTAAACTAATGCAATGAAATATTGGCTTCACATTGGTGTGCTATTGTAGGAAACCAAATTTAGAACCTATAGTCCAATTAAATTACTTGTAATAGTTTGAGTAAGGGTCAATCCCATGGAGAATATCTAGTTTAGTTCTATGGTTATGTGAATAAGAATGGGGGGATTTTAAGTGTAATGAAAATAACTTTTGTAAAAGAAATTAATCAAAGAAGTAAACATGGTCCAAGTCAACACCCATCATCAGAATCTCACAACTGATCATTAAGACAAATATAAATCAATTCACACTTCGAATATACACCATTGGAATTATTTTTCCTATCTCTCCTTTGATATAGTTAATTAGAAATAAGCAATCCAATTAACTCTAACTACTAAACAACCCTAGACAAGCACAAGAGGTTTAATCGAATAGCAGCTTTAAGATTTGTAGAGATTGGTGAAGCTAAATAGCACAAGCACAAATGGTTGTATTTAATTTAATCAAATATTCTTTCTAAGATTTAATAACTTCTGACATAACAAATCATTAAATCTTAGTTTCTTCAAAAATTAAAAAGATTGAACAATTATAGATTTGATATCTAATTTAGCAATAGATTGCAATGGATAATAAACTAGTAGGCCTTCCTAACAATTAAATGCAACAATCATAATCATAAATATAGAGAAATATTCAATACTTAAAGCATAAATTGAATAATAAAAACTATTTAGATCTCATAGTATACTAATTCTGAGGCTTCAGTTTCCCTTAACCAAGTATAAGAAATTAGCCATGCAAGGCCATGAAATCACAAAGACAAATAAAATAAAAAAGAAAAGAGAGAAAAGATGAATTCCCCAATAAAAAGACTCCCAAAGTTCTGTTGCTTATGTTTTTCCGTCTTTAAATAACCCAATTTATGATTATTTTGCATGTCCATATGGTTTCCCAAGTTGCCCTTGCACAAAATAATCAAAAACTACTTAAAATAGGTCACTTCCGCATTTGCACTAGCACCATGGCGCCCTAATCACTATCCACTTGCCAATTGCATTACTATTTGCTAGGAATAATATTTGGTATTTTGGCCATAACTTTCTCATACAATGTTAGAATCACTTAATTCTTGATACATTGGAAAGATAATTTCAAGGGTACAACTTTTATATTGAACACATTTTCCAAATTAGTCTCCATCTTTGTCCAAAATTGAATACAAGTGAGACCTTTGTCATATTTAACAAATCTGAAGTCTAAGACAGTTTACTAAATCAATCTCCATACGTACAAAAATGGCTTTGAAATGATACTTGGATTATGAAGTGGTGCAAAATTGTCCAAAATCATCTAATCAGCTTCTTTTTGTACTTAACAACTTCATTTATCTTCTAAATTAAAATATAAGAATAATGAGTACATTTAAGAACCAAATAAGTGCAAAAGACTAAATATTAAGGAAATAAAATAAAATATTTATGTTCTCATCACATTTAAAATATGTAACTAACAAAATGGCTATCATTGATGCTTATAGATGGCTGCAAAAAGGTACTAAATGTAGCGAATTTCAAAAATGGATGCATTTGGGTCAATTGCGTCAAGGCTTAGGAAGCAATAGGTGGCAAATTTTTTTCACTGCATTTGAGTTAATTAGCCAAATTTAGACTATATGTAGCAAAAATTGTCACTGCATAAGATGATTTTTGTTGTAGTGTTATAGCAAAGCATACTAAGTCTATAATAAGTGAACATATATGGTAGAAGAGGTAGTCCAAATAAAATTTGATGAGACAAAATCTAGGCTGAGAAAGGTTGATTTTACAAATAAATATTATGAGAGATTTAACTTCCTTGAACCATAAGATGAATTTTAATAAAAATCAAAAGAAAGGCCAGAAGTTGAATTATCACACCTTCCTGAAGAAAACATTGAAATTCAAAGAGAATAAGTGAAGGTAAGACACTTGATCCATCATAGTCAATATAAGCTTACAGATATCACCTATTTGAAAATATCATAGGAGATGTGTATAACAAGTTGAAAACTCACAACTCACTTCAAAATATCTATGGAAATTTTGCTTTCTTATCTTACATTGAACCCAAAATAGCTAAAGATGTCATCATAGATGAGAACTAGATCTTAGCAATGCAAGAAGAGGTGGATCAATTCAAATGTAATAATGTGTAGGCTTTTGTGCTAGAACTAGATGATCAATTAGTCATTGGCATAAAATGGTGTTAGGATAAGTGCATGATTTTGATGACTACAAAACTTGACTTACACTTGATTTGTGCTAATGATGATCTTAGTTAAAGAAGCTTGAAATGTTGAAAGATATGCTTGAAATGTAAGTACATTATTGAGATATTAAATTTGCAAGCTTATTGCATAATCTGTCCACTTGAAATAAAATTAGAAAGATTATTAATGAAGAAATGATTATGATTCATAATGCATTTAACTTGGTTTATCATATTAGAATATCTTGGATCATATAATTGTGCTTGAATGAGTTTCTATCATTAAAATATACACAGCATGATTCAAACAAATTATCCTAATTACATAACTTGTGCAAATCACATGAGGATAATTATATTTTGATTTAGATTGAAAAAAAAATGAAAAATATCAAGATTTCACAAGTGGAAAGTGTAGAAAAGTAAGCACAAGACTAAATCCGAAGAGTGTAGCCACCCATGCCTATCGCTTACCCCGTAACTGCTAGCAAAAACTGTTTGCATTGTTCGAAGAAGAAGTGAAGTCCTTTGACAATCGTGGCTGATATAGTAGCCAAAGACCGAAGGCACCATGTCATACTGCCTACCACATATGTCAAAGGATCTAAAGCACATTTCAGACCATCTGAAACAACAATCGCCTAGTATTCCCCTATAGCTTGTATGCAATGCCTAGAGTGCAGCCGATACTGCGACCGCCTATGGTACTACTTGCGAGTGGCTAGAGACATTGGTTTGGGAGCATTGCTAGAGATCTGACTACAACCGGTTCACTATACCACCTACCATACAGCTTGAGGCACAGCCGAATATTGCAGCCTCCTATGACATTGCCTACCGATCCTAATGATCAGAAATTCAAATGTTGCAAAGTTATGCATAGCTACCCAACTTATTCCAATGGTCAAGTCTTTTGAAGATCTATTTAAGGAGATCATTTGGGACATTTCAAGCATTGAAGAAGCAATTGATGGAGCCTTAATCTTCGAGAATTCTTTATAACCCTAGGCTAAGTGCTAAAATCTTCAAATACATATTCAAAGAGCTTTCATCTTCCAAATCTATACTTAAGGCCTCCTTCTTCAATTCACAAAGGGAAGATCCTCAGCACAATAAAAAACATCATTCAAACCTTCCCCAGTGCTTCATTGAGACACTAGTAAAAAGTGTATTTTTTCTTTTTGATTTTATTTGTGTATTTCTTAAGTTGGTAGAGGAGACCAATGTTAAGAAGAGCAAGTTTGTTTGTTATAGTGTATCTCACAAACAACTGTTTAAGTTGTATACACACCCAGAGATAGAATCTACAAGAGTGTAAAGGCACTAAATTTACACCCCCCCCCCCTAGAGTTGGAATCTAGAAGAGTACAGAAGCACTAAGTTTATGCCCCCTTGAGCTAGAATCAAGAAGAATATTGGATGCACTATTTGTATTTCAATTATAGTGACATAGTGGAACCCAAGGCAAAAGGAGCATGTTCTTGGAAGAATGGAGTAAGGAAGGTTGCCCAAACCACTATACATTGTGTCCCCTGTGTGTGATTGTTTTGTTTTCCTGCATTTTACTGTTCTATTATTTATTTCAGTAAAATTTGCACACAAGTTCAAAAAAGAGGGAAGTTGACCTATCAATGATAAGTAAGAATTTTTTATAAACTCAATTTACCACTCTCCTCTTAGGTTAAGCCAAGCCTAATGAACCCAACAAATTGATCGTTCAAAATAAACTTGATGAATCAGAGATCATTGTAAGATACCAAGTAGTTTAGTAGCATAGAGATATTCCTAAGAAGAGAAAATTAATTATGATGAGACATTTGCACTAATTGTTAGATTTGAGGCTAAAAAAATGCTTCTGCCTTTACAACCTTTAAACAATTTTGATTATTCCAAATAGATGTAAAAAGTGCATTCTTCAATAAATACCTTAATGAAAAATTTTATGTCGAACAACCTCCAAGGTTTGAAGATTATGAACATCCAATTTATTTATTTAAACTTATAAAGGCATTATATGGTCTAAAATAAGCCCTAAGAGCATGGTATGAGAGATTGAGTGTGTTTTTACTTGGTAAAAAGTTTCTGAGGTACAGTTGACAAAACCTTATTCATTAAATATATTCATTTAGACATTCTTATTGTATAAATCTATGTGGATGACATCATCTTTGGTTCTACCAATGAAAAGTATGGCAAGGAGTTTGAAAACCTGATGACAAGTGAATTTGGGGTGAACTAATGTTCTTTCTAGGCTTATAGATAAAACAAACAAAAGATGAAATTTTCATCTCACAAAATAAATACATCAAAGAAATATTGAAAATGTTTAAGATAGAAAAAATAAATGCATCCCAAGCCCTATGAGTGAAAATATCCAAATGGATAAAGATGAAAGTGATAAAAGTGTGAATCAAAGGTTATATAGAAGTATGATAGGTTCATTATTATATTTGACTTCTAGTAGACCAAACATTTTGCTTACCATGTGTATGTATGATTGATTTAGTCAAATCCAAAACAGTCACATTATTCTCATGTTAAATGAATTTTTAAATATCTTATTGAAACATTACAATTGAGATTGTGGTATCTTAGAGGTTCTTCATTTGAATTAGTTAGCTATTTTGATGTTGACTATGCTAGATATAAGATGGATATAAAAAGCCTAAGCAGACCTTGTCAATATTTAGGAAGTATGCTTGCATCATGGTACTCTAGGAACTAAAGTGCAGTTGCATTATCAATTATTGAAGCTGGATACATAGTTGTAGTTAGTTGTTGTACAAATACTTTGGATAAAACAATAATTAAGTGATTATTACTTTGAATATTCATGTGTTCCTATCCAATGTGATAACACAAGTGCCATAAATTTGACAAAAGATCCAGTACTATATTCATGTTTCAAAAGGCATTGAAATCAAATTTCATTAAGGATTATGTTCAATTCAAAGATATTTTAGTTGAATTTATTCCTAATGAAGATTAGTTATAAAGATATTTTCACAAAACCACTTTCCAATGATAGATTCTTACATATTAGAATAGAACTTGGCATTATTGATCAATTTGCAAGATGCATAGCATGCATTCATATCATGAAAGGCATATTTGTGTGAATTAAAAAAATTACAATTGTCCAACATTGATGAATTATCAAAAACATCAACGGTTGAAAACGTTGATGGATTAAAAAACATTCACGAATTTAGAGTCAACAAGATAACTTAAATGTGCAATTTTAGGCTGGATGGTTTAATTATCTTCTATAAAAACCCTTTCATGTTCTCTAGGGCTCTTCTTCATTCCCTTGGGCAATTTAAACATTTGAGATAAGATTTTGTGATATCTCTTAATCAAAATAATGGTTATTTCTATCTTATTAAGAATCTTTCAAAAGTTTTGAGTTCCATCGTGAGATGCATGCAATAGAAAATTTTGACCATTGTTGGTTCTTTATTCCATATTTTTTATACTCCATTTGATTATTCAAATATTAAATCTCTTTGATGGATAGTATCTCATCATTGTTCTTGCAATTGGTTTGAAAAGTCCCTTATTTTTATTTGAAAAATCTGAAATTTAGGATTCTAGGGTTTCAAAATCCATAAGTTCTAGATTTCTTTTATGTTCTTAGAATTATCTCTATGATATACTACTCATTTCCATGATTATTGATGTAATTTATCATTCCAAATATTAATATTTATGGGGATACTCTATTCAATTGGACTAATGAACTTGGATTCTCAAAATTTCAATTTTGGGGATAGATTTTTGTAACACCCCACATTTGGAGGCACTACGCTTCATATTTTTCTATAATATTCCCCCTTATAGGGTGCTATTTTTAAAGAAATTTTTTGCCAAAATTTTGGCCGAGTCTCTCCTAAAAGGTGAGACCATATACCTGTGCATCCATTAATGTTATAAAACTATAATATCAATAATCATAAAATAATAATGCTAACCATACAATCACACACCCATGGCCACAATTTTCTTCCTAAGACCGGAACCAATCATAATGGTAATTCTCCTCACTAAGCTCATACAGATCTATTTATACAAACATAATTAAATCATCATGACACACCATTACTCCACAATATATATCCTTTGGAATCTTTAGTTATAATCAAATATAAACACATTATGAAATTATAATCATAATTTCTTATACCACAAAGAGAAGACTTCAAATCTTGCCTCTCAACTCCAACCCATAGTTGAGATTCTTTACTTGTTCTATCAACTAAAAATTAACATAAGAAGGCATAAGTCCGGGCAACTTAGTAAGTTAACTAAATAAAAGGAAACAATAATCAATCCAAAGTAGCATTCTCTAACTCATGATATGAATAACACTTGATAATGTAATCACACCATGCCATCCCATGCCATACATGTGCCATGCAGGCACTACCTATCACCATTGTGTCATTCGAACCCTGTCTCATACTATTATACAAGGGAATACACAAATTCAGCATATAATATATATCCACTAATGCACAAAGGGAATATTTGTTATCCTTAACGAATTAAGCATTCTCTCAGTATAATAATTATCAATTTGCACAACTTACACAAATATCAAAGCGATATTCTCCATCCCTTTCAATAGACATCTATATCATAAACTAAACATCAATTATTCCAATCCAAGGGATGCCCACTATGTCTAACAAACCAGCTAATATCAATCTTAAACAAATATAGGATATCCACTATCCCCAACCAAAACATACATACCCGGATGCAAACAAATGGGACATTTTATATCTCCATTCAACATCACATTTAACCATAAGAAAGAGCCTACTTACTTCATGAAAAACACTTGCACAAGTTTCCCTTTTCATAACTTCTCATTAGTTCCTTCATTTTCATTCATGCTCGCTTAGCTCTACATATGAACATATGAATCATGAATCAAGTTCAATTTACATGGTGCCAACTGAGAAATTCAATTTAGTTCTCTAACGCACTTGAGTGCAAGAAGTACATTCAATGCATTCATGTTACTACCTAAGGGTGGTTCCTTTCAAGTCATCAATTAGAGGGTCTTTAAATTTTATGTTAACATGAAAATCAACGAGCTTTAAAGGGCATAACTTAGCTACTTTCTCTCCCATTTCATCTACTCTTTCAAGCCAAGTAAACATCACTCCAAAATGCCCCAAAACTACCTATACTGTTGCCGAATTTGGGAAGCAATTCAGGAGCATTGAAGTGTAATTCAAGTGTTAGTCAACCTCCCGATACATGACTATAACTGCTCATTTTCCTTCATTTTTAGGGATGCTTGTAGTGCACTAAATACCTTATTTTAGGGTCTATTTAATGACTATTTAGGTTTGCAACATTACCATTTGATTGTGTTGCACTTCTCATAGATGCATTTTAATAAACAAATTGCATATATGCATTTAGATCAAAGATATACCATTATTATTATGGTTGAACAACTTTATACAAACCATATTCAACATATTTAGCATATATAACCTTAATGATAATACCATTAGCCATAATATCCACCCAAACTATCACCAAATAGCTCCTACACATTCCATCAGCTTCACATTGAAGCATGTTCACAAATATATCATATGCAATGCAAATTTAAGAAACTTGCATCATATTTTATTCAATACCAGCTACATTGATGAGAATGCAAAATGTCATATTTTATTCTCCTAATACTTCATCTTTTGCACTTATTTGATTCCTAAATATACT
>JAYJMB010007175.1:0-10431 GCA_036873735.1 Pouteria campechiana
TAGGGACGTCAGGAAATTAAATCAAGCATTTTACATAGGGTTCGGCTAATACGCGCCTGGAAAATGTTGTGGCGGACAAAGGCCTTTTCCAGCTCATAACACTTTTTGGGTTCATGTCCAAACAATCAATGCTCCACACGTACACATGCATATACATAGTTAGATTGAAGTGCTAAATTTGCAAAACAAAAATTCCTAAGTGGACAACAACATGTGCATTCTATTCATGGATGTCCACATGTCTTCTTTAATTTGCCGACTTTATGTTTGGTCAAGATGGAAAGGGAGAGTAATCTTTGGAAATCAAGTGGTCGACATAAAGAACAGAACCTTTTTTTTACAATAAGAATGACAAGGAAAAACAACATTCATTCGATGATGGGTGGAAATTAAATACGACGTATAACTTAAGCAATATTAATATCACATGCCTTTTAATAGTAGAACATAAACTAGAAAGAAAATTGGTGTCCATGGAGGATAAAGATAAAATATCTGTGCTTTTAAGCAGAAGACAAAAGAAGATCAGCGGGTAGATCCAAAATATTGTATGAGACATGAGTTGGACTATTCCCGGACCGAATGCAGCTTATCAATCAGACTTCTAATTTTGATATCAAAATAAGTTTTATGTTCGCAATTCAAAATAATAATAGAAAATAGAGATAAGATAAATTTCACTGTTTAAAAAAAAGTAAAGTTAATTAGAATAAAGGACGCAGATGATGTCGAACATGTGAGAAATAATGTTTGCAGGAAGAAAATAAAATAAATAAATAATGTTTTTGTGGTAGATCAGAATCAGATAATACAGGTCAGATTTATTTCTTGAAATAATCGTGCTCATATTTTTCGAGCATATTTACTTAATTTTCGACCACGCGAAACGATCAGATACATCACGCAGATGTAATTATGCATCCAAAAGACATGCCAACAATCTATAAAACCCCAGTTTTACATTTCGAGATGGATGTGGTGTGGGCCCGTGTGGAGTGATTAGCCCACGTGAGGCATCTGCGAGCATATCTCGCACGTGCTTTCGTGTACCTCACTTGAGCGAGCCTTGTTTTCGAACTGAAACGGATTTCCAGGCTGCTCGTCCGGGAGGAGGCCGCAGAATTTCTAGACGGTCGTCGGAACATATGAGCCGCTTCTGTCTGTCGCGTTGGACCGCCACTACGTGCATTCCCTGATCAGTTAATCCTCTCGCCTCGCCTCTAATTACTTCCATCATCGGATTCGATCCGTCCGTCCGTCCTTTTCTTCGGTTCAACCTTCTGAATTCGTTGATTATCGGCGACGGAATAATCTCAGTCCTCCAGCGCGTCAAACGCGGAAGAACCAAGAATCCCAGCCCCACGAAAGCGTGAAATTCTGCGTAAACGAACGCGCAACGAACCACCCCCGCCAAAATTAAGGGCAATTCTGTCATTTCACGTTGGATTCTGGAAACCGATTTAAACTTCCATAAAATGACCAAAACACCCTCAATAGGCGGCTATCACGTGAATAGCGTTGAGGGGCGAAAGTGTTAACCAGGTGAAGGTCACAGGCTCCTTTAATCATCGCCTGGGGAGGTGCGGCCCACCACGTGGACCGTCCGGATTGATCGGTGAGCATGCCATGTGGAACCTCGGAGATGAATTCGGCGCCTC
This sequence comes from Pouteria campechiana, assembly GCA_036873735.1. Classification (NCBI taxonomy): domain Eukaryota; kingdom Viridiplantae; phylum Streptophyta; class Magnoliopsida; order Ericales; family Sapotaceae; genus Pouteria; species Pouteria campechiana. Next base: position 1,659 of record JAYJMB010007175.1, read on the forward strand.
GGTCAAAGGACCCAAAACCAAGGGCACTTTGTGTACGGACAAACGGTCGTGCCCAGTTGCCCTGCACCGTCGATACGCCGACAGAGATTTTTACAACCATACATCAGGACGTACGCTCTTTGTCTACTCTCCCAAGTCCCGATGGCATCCTAACCGTTGGATCGGGTAGCTTGGCAATAATCCAAAATTTATAGGAAGATTCTGGGTAAGGATTTTTAACTATAAATAAATGAATATTTACTTAATTAATCAAGATCCTTGAAAACACTGATTCATCAGAAGTTTGAAATTTAGACAATTTTTTTTGAAGGAAAAATGGTTGACATACAGGTGATTTCTAGATTGATGTTTTTAACAGATTGGATTATTTCTAAATAATATTTGTTTTCTAAATTTGGATTCTGAAATACGTAGAGTAGCAGCGTACCAAAAATAATAAAAATAAAAATAAAAATGGAAGGCGCGAAAACCGCCCCCTCGTTTTTGACCCACGCCCCATCTTTGCCCCCCGATCTCAGTCCTTAGAAATGTCAAAGTCTAGATTGGAAAATTTTCCCCAACAAACAGCGAGCTCCAAGTTTCCCTTTCGGCTTCCTCCGTCTGCTATAAATACTCCGGCTTTTGCTCCGTTGCCTTTCACCTGTCCTTTGACTCGTTTCTCTTTTCTCTCATCCTCTCAAATTCCTCAGCTCGTTTCTTCAGGAAATCGCTCCGATTCCTACGAAACCGTTGATTTTGCTGCTTGAACTTTCGAAATCCATGGAATCCGCTCAAAGCTCTCAGCGGAAGACTGTCACTGGCCCGCACGGATACGTTCTCGAAGATGTCCCGCGCTTGTCTGATTATATTCCCGATCTTCCGGTGAGTTTGCTCTCGATCGATGCTTTTTTTGGAATTCTGATTCTTCCTGTGCTTTCTGCTTGGGTCATGAACGCAAACGGATTTTTTCATGTGCCGAATTGAAATTTGCATGCTTTTCTGCTGATTTTATTATATGCCGGGTTTCCATTTCAGTTCGTTTTCATAACTTGGATGCTTGTGTTTTTATGATTTAAGGTGAATTTTGTTCGAGTTTCGGAAGATCAAGTTTCCATTTCATCTGTTTCTTATTAGGCTAACGAAATTCTCAATCTCAGGAAGACCAGTGTCATCGAGTGGTTAGATTGCTGTTACTAGTTTGCAGATTATCCAAGTTGCCTTGGCCGAATCTCCTTGCTTCTCATTCGTTTGGCAATTGTCTTTTTTGTCGCTTGATCTGTCTGTTCGCATGCATGCAATACCTGCCCGTTCACCTGCTGGGCCCTGCCATGGATGTCGGATGTGGCAGCATTCACAGCAATCAAATGCTGGTTAGATGACTTGTCCAGGGACATCAGTCAACTTTAACTTCTTGCTAATTAATTGATGCTTTTGTAACTTCCTTTCACTCCCCACCACCCACCTTTTTTGGAACCCTTTTAGTTGTTTCTCTTTCTTCTTCTTCCTTCCTTTCTTTTTTTTTTATTTATTTTTCTGATGGATCGTCGTGGCTGAGGGATTATTTTCAAATTTATTTGAGTGGTTGGATCTTGAACCTGCGTCTCGAATCTATACATTCTCTATCAACCTTTGAGGGAAACTAATCTAAAAGGTTCTTCGGCTTTTGTCTTTTGCAGGCTTATCCAAATCCTTTACAAGATAATCCGGCATATTCTGTTGTTAAGTAAGTTTATTAGCTTAGCTTCCTCTCCAAGCTAATTTATTTTCTTTTGTTTGGCTAGCAAAATTTATTCTTCTGTATTATCTGTAACTGATTGATTGTTTATCAAATTACCATTTGTTCCCAGGCAGTATTTTGTTCACGATGATGATACCGTCCCTCAAAAGGTTCCTTGCAAAGTTTATGCTTCATGGACTAGATATGCCATCAAAAGATTCCTTCCCAACATAATTACATGGAAAGTGGTTACTTATCCATTTTATTTCTTATTGTTAATAGATTGTTGTTCATAAAACTAGCCCAAGAGGAACACACTTTCGACGTGCAGGACCCCGACAGAAGGTACTTGTTTAGTTCAAATCCACAGAACAGGGACTGGTAGAAAAGCAAACGTGGAATTTACTGACATTTTCTTACATTATTCAGGTTTATTTTGAGCCAGATGAAGTGCATGCCTGCATCGTAACATGTGGCGGTCTATGCCCAGGACTCAACACAGTGATTAGGGAAATTGTTTGTGGTCTGAACTATATGTATGGAGTCAACAGAATCCTAGGCATTGAGGTAAGATACAACACCAGCAGTTTATCCAAATTCATTTTCATTGTAAGTGAACGCATGGCTTCAAGTCTGCGAGTGGCCACTTTGTACACAAAAGCTAAAGGTTATGACTATTTTTAGTTCTCTTTCTTGGAACCCTGTAGTTGTGGGACCTGAACCAGCTTACAGTCTTTTGTGATTTACCTGATCCTGCTTTTGCATTTGGGCTTGTCTTTCTTATTTCTCTGGTTATAGTTCATCTGTGAGGGAATTGACATGATTTAACTGCCAAGAGCAATATTTTCCACATAACAATGTATATTATAGAATGTCATATTCGAACACTAGATATCATGTGTGCCAAATGCTTTTTTTCAGACATGCACACGGCATTAATGTAAATGTGAAATTCCACATTCTTATACAAGTAGCAATCAATTCTAAGGTACATTCATGTTACTGCATCAGTGGAATACTTTTTGAATAGACAGAAAACCTAAACTTATACAAAATTGTTAGATGAAATCAAGAAACTTAAAAATAAAATATCATTTTCTTATCCTAGCACATGCCATGGACATGAGTGCTTGAGAGGACCTCAGGCAAAAGGAGTTCTTAGGAAGCTAAATTGAATAAAGCGAAGTCCTTGACACCTCTAGCGACTCGTTCACTTATAAACAATACCTCATTCATGGCAAGAATGCCATATGAAGTGCACCTTGGCATGATTGAGTTATTATAGTTTCCTCTATGTAGTATTTCTGTTGGTATTCCTATCAAAACATTGGATTTGGATTAGTAGGGATTCCATTCAGCTTGCATTTTTCAACTCATATTGGGGTCCTTGGTCAAGTGATGGACCTGGACTCAATTATCATAAAAACACCATGTTCATGAGCTTACGGGTGTTAATTTTCTGTGTTTTGCTTGTTCCATCTCTGCTAAAGTGTCCTTGAGGAATTTTTTTGATGTCAATTGTTATTAAAGTTTTGTGAGCATTAACAGCATGTTAATGGGCTTGCAAGTGTTCATTTTCTGTGTTTTATCTCCTTCAAGGTGTCCTTGAGGCATTTTTTGATGTTATTGAAGTCATCCAAGTGTGAGCACTACTGTTTTACATTACCTGAGACTGTTACTAATGGGAGGTGTTCCTGGCAGGTAGGATTCAGGGGTTTCTATTCTCGGAATACTATTCAATTAACACCCAAGTTTGTCAATGACATCCACAAACGTGGAGGAACCATCCTTGGTACATCACGAGGAGGCCATGATACTTCGAAAATAGTTGATAGTATTCAAGACAGAGGGATTAATCAGGTATATACAGTGCAAGAGATATCTTTCTCTATACGGTATAAAACATGGTATTTCCAATTTTACTCTAGATTTCTCACAATTTGTATAATCTTGCCGTTTAGGTCTACATTATTGGAGGAGATGGAACTCAAAAGGGGGCATCTGCAATATTTGAGGTGATTGACTAAAACAATTTTAATTTTCTGAAGCATGCTTCATTTGAAGAGTAGCCTTTTGTATTTTCCCCAAGTTTGACAATCATTTTGGTACGACTACTTTGACATTTTCGATGAATTATGACATTTACATTCAGATGAATCATGCGTTTGTAACTGAATTATTCTTGCTAATGTTCTAGTCTCTTGTCTGGCAGGAAATTCAAAGGCGAGGTCTTAAAGTTGTAGTTGCTGGAATCCCTAAGACCATTGACAATGACATTGCGGTAGTTTCCTTGGCTTCTTCCATGATATTTAAGGCTGATTTAATTTTTTTTATTTTGTTTTTGTGTTGCTGTGTATCTGTCAACTTCTTATCTTATTCATTGGTTTCTCTTCTTCTTTTAGGTTATTGACAAGTCTTTTGGCTTTGACACTGCTGTAGAAGAGGCTCAACGAGCCATTAATGCAGCACATGTTGAAGCAGAAAGTGTAGAGAATGGTGTGGGTGTTGTGAAGTTAATGGGTCGTTACAGTGGTAAGTTTCATATTCCTCATATGCCTTTTCCTGTGGAATTTTTATCACCAGAATTTGAATTTTTGATGCAAATTCTATTTGGAGAGTCTTAAAGCGCTTCTCCTTGTCAATATTGATTGCTATTTCATCTTTGTAAGGCTTAGAATGATTAATTTGTGCTGTATGCAGCAGAACTTCTGTTCTAGACACATTAGCATCATAGCATGTGTGGCCCACGTAATGTTTCTATGGTGCAATGTGTGTTCTTTGGTATCGTCCAAATGTTGAAAGATAGACTTTGTCACTTTTAGATTATCCTTACTTTTCTTGGTAACTTTGATTCTTGACCAGTGGAGGTACATTTCCAAATTACTATTCTTCTCTTTTGAGCAGAACTACTGCAGTACAAAAAGCCTTTATCTTATAAGTTGGTTCAGGCAATCATTATCCAAAAGCTTGGGCTGAATCATTTTGAAGTTATGTTGCCGAAGTCTGTGATTAAACTAAATCCCCCACCCACCCACCCACCACCACTAATTATCCCGTTTCTATTATATATCCATCCAATATGACAACAACCAGATGCCGGCTTATTGTTATTGTTATTATGAAATAGCAATCTTCGCTGAGCTATCTGAAATCTCATGCCCTTCATGATAGAAATACACTTAAAAACAGAGTCAGCCAGTTATCCATGATCTATGTCATTATGATTATTGATTCATGTTTTGCAGGTTTCATCGCAATGTATGCAACTCTTGCCAGTCGAGATGTAGTGCGTATTATTTCTCTTAGTCCCATAGTATTCATTATCTTTATTCAAAAATGACATATGTTAAGAAAAAGTATCATCGCTATTTTTCACAGGATTGTTGCTTGATTCCTGAGTCACCCTTTTATCTAGAAGGGAAAGGTGGGCTATTTGAGTTCGTGGAGAAAAGGCTTAAAGACAATGGACACATGGTCATTGTTGTTGCCGAAGGTGCAGGACAAGAGCTTGTTGCTGAAAGCATGCGATCTGTGGACAAGGAGGATGCTTCGGGGAACAAGCTGCTTCTTGATGTTGGCTTTTGGTTATGTCAACAAATTAAGGTATGCCTATTTATTTGATAAACTTTAGATCGTGAGTCTGGTGTTTCAGGGGAGTGCTCAAATGGGCATTCAATATTTGTAGCTTTTAGCATGCCTTTTTTTATGTATCAGACCAAACCTGGATTCTGTGAGACTGATATTTGAACTGAATAGGTAAACCTAGCCATTTGTCAGCAAACCAAAGGTCCTTGCTCAACTGGGGGAGAACCTTTGAATGGTGGCAACAATCACCTGATCAATGTTGTCTTCTCCATTTGACCCATCACTTGTGCTTCTGCATGCATGAATTGTTCACATGTTGATGTAAAATGTCCATGAAATCTGGATAAGGAGTTTCCATAACCCTATAAACTTAATTCTTGAATCATGACTGCTCAAATTATTTATCAGCTGTCATCTTGGTACACTGACAAATAAAATGGTGCCACATAGTATTTGGAAGCACAAGCAGTGATAAAATGGTGTCTCTCACCTAAGTTAAGCATAGACCTTGATGAGTTAAATTTCCCAGTTGGTTGGTGGGATCGATCTCCATCACCTCATGGATGTGTGGTTGCATTATTTATTTTATATCCATGCTGATCAGACATGTAGCTTAAAAAAGGATGAGTTTTCCTTTGTCTTATGTTAATTGATGTCACGGCCTTTCTTATGGTAAATCTGTAGGATCATTTCTCAAGAAGACCGAAGATGGCCATCACTCTCAAGTATATAGGTTTGTATCCTCCTTGGTGTGATACTGGACTAGGATTGTGATGTGAAATTATCTAAATTTTAGAATGGTATTTCAGATCCAACATACATGATTCGGGCAGTCCCAAGCAATGCATCAGACAATGTATGCTGCACACTCCTTGCTCAGAGTGCCGTTCATGGTGCCATGGCTGGATACACAGGCTTCACGGTTGGGCTTGTTAATGGAAGGCACACATACATACCTTTCTATGTAAGTTTCACAAACACAATGACTTCAGTATTTTCTTGATCAGTGAATAACTTTCAACCGACCACAGTTTTCCATTGAACAAGTGTATTTATGGCCCAATCAGGAATGCACTACCTGATGCAGTAGTCAATAGACACTGTATTTATGACCACAGTTTTCCATTGAACAACTATATTTATGGCCCAATCAGGAATGGACTACCCGATGCAGTAGTCAATAGACATTGCAGTCTCTGTATAGATTTCTCCATTATATAGAACCATATCACTTCCTCCACATGCTGAATCCATTGTTATAAGAACCGGACTGGACCGGCCAGTCGAACCGGTTCGACCTTGAACTGGTCATTTGACCAGTCTGGTCTGGCCCAGTTTAGTTCCATAGTATATATTTTTAAAATTTTAATATTATTAATAGAATAAAAGCAGAAATTAAAATGGTAAAGTATTATACAAAAGATTTATATATTTAGATTAATATTTATGGTTTAGATTCTTTAAAATTATGCTCTATTATTTTTTAAAATTTTTTCAAAAAAATAAAAAACCATTTCAACCAGTTAAATTGGCCGGTTGAACTGGTTGGACTGTGAACTGGATGGCTGACCGGTTCAACCACCGGTCTGGTTCTGATAACACTGACTGAATCTAAATGTATGCTTTTTAAAGTTATAATGCCTCCGATGGTCAGACTATTGCTTACCAAAATGTTTAGGCTTACTTAAGTCCACCTTGGAAGTTGGAACATAAACCTTTGCAGTTTTCTTGCCTGATTTTGTTGTTTTATCATGCACCACACATGTCAACACTGCTGATTGGACTTGGTTTTTACCAAAACCACCTGTCACAAAAGATTGGCAATTCCTCTGGCTCTGAAAATTGATGAATGCTTTGATTTGATGAATTTATCAAATGGTCCCTACTCTCCAGCTGTATCTACTGTTTATTTAAGAAATTTATTCCTAAGATGGCTTCTTAGAGAGAAGTAGCGGCATCTTAGCTTCGCTGACCTCTGTTGAAAGGGAAATACACAAATAAAGCATTCATGATAATTCTGGGAGATTTTGGGAGTTCCATTGGAAGAAGAAAGATTGGGAGTCTGCCAGGCAAATTGTACATTCACTGGGGATATGTGGAGCCTACACGGTGCATTTGAGCAGGATCCTGACTGCTCGTCCATCTGTTAATTAAAGAAAAAAAAAACATAAATCTTGAGAAAATCATGGAAACCCTCCAACTCTTATTCAAAGAAAAAGGTGAAATAATGCTTTCACAAACAGAGGAGAGGAGTAAAAGCATAAACCAGAAGTTCCATCAACTGAGATTCCTTTATATCACATAGAATGATCCCCAAACTTCAGATTAATGTGCTTTATTCTGTGATTACATGGAAAATTTTTCCTTTTTTTATATTTAGATTTTTATAATTCATGTGCATATTGGTTTCTGGCTGTTGTGTGCAGAGAGTGACCGAGAAACGTAATAAGGTCGTAATAACAGACAGGATGTGGGCCAGGCTGCTTTCTTCTACCAACCAGCCGAGCTTCTTGAGCGCCAAAGACATCTTGGAAGAGAAGCATGAGGAACAGCAAACCCAGTTGTTAGATGGGGGCAATTGCGTGGATAACGGTAATTATAAGGCAGTGACTGGGTAGATTTTGTAAAATGAATTAGCGGTAATGTTGTAGTCAAGAAGTTTTTACCCGCTTCAAATGGTATATCATTTTTCTCTCCCCTACCACCGGAATAATATATTGGTGGTGCCTTCCGTTCTTTGTATATTTATACTGGCAGAGTTACATATTCAATAAACTTCAAAAAGTATGATCCTAGTGATGTTATCGCTCTCCGAAAGAAGGGTTTTATCTAGGCTTTGCAGCATCATATGAATTTAGCAAAGAAGAATTATTGAGCTGCTCGTAAAAAAAAAAGGATGAATGTGTTGCAGGAGCCTGACAATTAGTAGGCCCTGGTTTAATTGGTGGTGGGAGCTTCCAAGACAGTAGAAGATCTTTGGTGTTTTTTGGTTTCTAACATTTTTAGGTCTCTGCAATTAAATGTGTTAGGAAATCTTTCCCTTTAACCCTCTAATTACAAAGATGATCGCGTCAAAACCCATGTAAAGAAGAGTGAGGAAGCAGCATCTTTCAGATAAACCGAATGTAGTGCCGTGGATGATGATGATGAGAATTCTAAGCTGGGTTAGCATCTCATGCAAGACGCAGCCGGCTGCATTTTGCAGGTTTTTGTGGTCAGGTCTTTCAAACGGATGTTTTGCTGCACTCTAAATTCAGCGGAAAAGGAGCTTTTTTTGGACCAAATCAACGCCTAGAATGATACGGGTAAGGATGAATTTTGACGATGACATAATGCGGCGTGGGCCATGGAAATGCCCTCTTTAATATTTGTGGTGATTAAGAAAAAATGCCCCTACCTCATGTGTGCTAAATGAAGTTCTAATATGCATTTTCAAATAAATTAGCACACGAGTTTGTCAAATACCAATCTAAATATGTATTTCATCAATAG
>JAYJMB010007178.1:0-10431 GCA_036873735.1 Pouteria campechiana
TCCCATAAACATGCTTCCAAGCCCAAATTTCCAAGTAGCTTCCTCCAATCACCAAAATTTGAATCTTCTTCCATTTCCTGCCATTCAAATTCCAAAACCCCAAGCTAAGAGGCATGCTTAAGTGATAATTTACCTAGAAACGGATTTTCCCAAGTTCAAATGGCATGAATTTGGGCTAAATAAGATGGGTTCCAAAGCTAGGGAAGGAAAAAGAAGAAACGGGATGGAATAAATGAAAAATAGGATGGGTTTCAAGCTTAAAAAATTGAATTTTTTGGGTACTCTGATGCACCACTAAACTCTTATCCCAGCAGGGGAAAGTCCCTTTGTGGCAAGGACTCGCTGGATGGCCAAAAAAATACATTTTTGGAAGCCTTGCCAAAGTAGAAAATCACCTTGCTGTGGTAAGGTCCTACTGGATGCCAAAAAAACATATTTTTTGGAGGTTTTCCATGGTAAAGAAAAGTCTTACTGCGGCAAGGTCCTACTAGATGCCAAAAAACATGTTTTTTGGAGGCTTTCCATGGCAAGCTCTTTTTGTCCGACACAGTGATAGTATTTTAAGTATAACTTCTGCATACAATATCCAAATGACCTTATTTTTATAGAAGTGGAAATCTAACTTCAAGAGATACAATAGTTATGTTAACCATTTTTTCCAAAGCATCTAACAAATATGTCAAAAATTTTAATAAAGTTGACCCATCTCATTCATCTTATTATTTTTCAGTCATTTAGAATAGTTTTAGTGTATTAGTCATAACTTCCTCATATGATATAAGAATCAAGTGTTTTATCTTTCATTGGAAAGATAATGTTATGATCTATAACTTTAATGTTGAAATTGTTTTTAAATTAGCCCATTATCTTTGTCAAAAATCAATCACAATGAACCCTTTTTCAAATTCAGCATTTTCATTTATGAAAGATCACCATAGTCCCATTTTTACATAAAACATTTCAAATCTCCCGAGAATCACTTCCCACATATCACATACATAAAATGAATTATACCATTCACTAGCTCATTTGAGGTCAATTGTCAAGAATCACCTACTCAATTCTTTTCAACCAAATTTTTTGACATAAGTCACTCCATAAGCCATTTTCATTCCAAAATGCATCTAATACTCAATCCGATGTTCTGCACACATTACATTACGTATGATGACCATTTTAAGCCATTCATATTGATTATAAATATGCTTTTTATCACATTTACCATTTTAATGCTTTTTCTTCTCATGGTCATTATATAATTTAAATTGATAACATTTATGAATTTCAAGCATCAAACTCTACCCATATCCATATAAGCAAATTTCAATCACCTCAAACATCATATAAGGTTATTCATATATGTCATAAATATGCTTTTGCTCAATTTCACTACTTAAGTTCTTTTCTTCTCATTGACTTTATATAGCTCAAAATAGTAAAATTTATCAAATTCATAAGGTAAACTCTACCCATTTCTACATGAGTAGATTTCAAACACCACATGTGTTACATCTACGATATTCAATGGAAGCCAACTACCTCCAATAGATAGAATTTTCTGAAGCAATATAAAGGTAGTGCTCTATAAACAAAGAAGGTTGAGGAAGCTGAAAGAAAGATAACAAGGAGAAAAGATCTTAAACGAGTAACTTCTCTCAATTAGACAATGCTTCCTCAAAGATAATCAACCTCCATTACATTGATAGATGATGAGCCATAAAGATTTTTCTAATCACATTTCTGGAGTATTGATATCTATTGTGATTCAATGTGTAATCATTTTATATATGCTTAAACTCTATATAAATCAGTCTACTAAAGAGACAAAGTAATGTAAAACTTGAGGGTTGTTAATCAACCATATCAATTTGTGGTGAGCTTGGAAAAAACTCATTGTAATGAGTTATTAGTAAGCTTTGGAAAACCATCAAGTTTGCCGATGATCTTCAAAACCAGTGAGTTTCCTGGTGAGCTTGTAAAAACCAAAAGAGTGCTTGGAGCACTATGTTTATGCTTCCTGGAGCTGGAATCTAGAAGAGTATTGGGAACACTTATTTATGTCCCCTGGAGCTGAAATCCAAAATGTATTCCATTATAAGTGATAGTGGAACCTAAGGCACAATGTGTGTGCTCTTGGAAGAGTGGACGTAGGGATGGGGTGCTCAAACCACTATAAAAGTCATTGTTTATATTGTCTGCTTGATTGCTTTACGTTGCATGCTATTGTCCTATTATTACATCACACATATCATTACACACATAGACACACACACACACACACACACACACTATAACCTGGGTGAAATGAGAACAGCTAAGGAAAGTTAAATTTGTGTGTGGAGCAAAACACCATGATTGACTGAACAACTATGAAAATCTAATATGCATTACATTATCATTTTTGCTCAACACATCAATTTTTATTTGGCTCTAATTGTCATATGTTTAATTCACCTATCCTCTCTTGAGCTATCTAATACATGGACCAATATCATTAGTATTGGAGTAGAAATTAACTTTTCCTTCAAAGTATTGAATGCCTTCAAACAGTTTTCATCAAAATCAAAAGGAGTCTCTTTTTTCGAGGATATTACATAAAGGTTTAGCAATTTTTGAAAAATATTTAATGAATCTCTTGTAAAATTCTGCATGGCCTAAGAAATTGCAAACTCCCTTTGTGTTGGTTGGAAGTGGAAGTTGCTCCATTGTTGCAATCTTTGCTCAGTCTACTTCCAATCTATATAATGACACCTCAGGCTCTAGCGCAATTCCTTCCCTAACCATAAAATGACATTTTTCCAATTAAGAATAAGGTTAGTTTCTTCACATCTTTACAAGACAAGGGGCAGGTTATGTAGGCATTTATCATAAGTAGAACAAAAACCTAAAAAATCATCAATGAACACTTCCATAATATTCTCCACCATATTATGAAAAATTGGCATCGTGCAATGTTGAAAAGTGGCAGGTGCATTACATAAACCAAAATATATTCCCTTATATGCAAAGGTACCATAAGGATAGGTAAAGGTTGTTTTCTCTTGGTCCTCTAGTGCAATCACAATCTGATTGTAACTTGAATATCCATCAAGAAAGCAGTAATAATCATAGCCTACCAAATGGTCCAAAATCTTATCAACAAAGGGCAATGGAAAATGATCCTTTTGAGTGGCTTTATCAATTTTCTATGATCAATGCAGACTCAACACTGTCACTATTCTAGTAGAGATTAATTTATTATTTTCATTCTTAATGACAATCATCCCACCTTTCTTAAGCACACACTAAACTGGACTTACCCACTCACTGTTAGAGATAGCTTAGATAATACATGCTTTGAGCATTTTTAAAATGTTGACATGTACTACCTCCTTCATAAAAGGGTCGAGTCTTCTTTGATCCTCTATGGATGGTTTGTAGGAGTCTTCCATCAGCATCTTTTGCATGCATATTGTCGGGCTTATCCTTTTTATATCCTCGATTGACCATGCAATAGCTAATTTGTGTTCCCTCAACACTTAAAAGTAATTTCTCTTCTTCTAAACCTATCAAAGAAGAAGAAATAATCACTAGAAAGGATGAATCACTAGCTAAAAATGCATACCCTAGGTGATCTGGCAATTGCTTCAACTCCAATGCAGCATTTACTTCCTCCATAGATAGTTCTTCTTCCAAAACTTCCACTTCATTGCTGATTTTCTATATTGATGCAGTCTCCAATATTCTCTGACCTCCCCAAAACCTATCATATCCTGGATAACTGAATTTGCTATGCAATTTTTCCATGGATCTTGAATACTTTCATCAGTAAAAATAGCAGTTACATAGTCATTCAAAATTTTGATTCTAATACAAAGTATTCTTCTCAACTGGAAAGTTCATAGCATGGTAAATATTGAACTTTAACTCTTCTTCATTAATTCTTAAAGTTAGCTCACCTTGCTGAACATCAATTAATGCTCTTTTAGTTGCCAAAAATGATCTCCCAAGAATCAAAGGTAATTTATGATCTTCTTCCATATCCAACATTACTAAGTCAACAGGAAAGATGAATTTAATTGCCTTTACCAACATATCTTCTATGATTCCCCATGGATAAGTTAGAGACTTATCTACCAATTGCAGTGTAATGGTAATTGGCTTCACCTCTCCTAGTCTAAGTTTCAGAAAAATTAACAAAGGCATTAAATTAATAGATGCACATACATTACACAATGCCTTATGAAATGAAGAGTTGCCAATATTGCAAGGTATAGTGAAACTCTCTGGATCTTTCAATTTTTGTGAAAGTTTTCTCTGCAAAATAGCAATACACTCCTCTGTTCAAGCTTTCTCTTCTTGGACATGATTTCATAAACTTGGCATAGTTGGGCATCTGTTCCAAAGCCTCTGCAAAAGGATTGTTAATGTGAATTTTCTTAAAAATTTCTAAGAATGCATTGAATTGTTCATCAATTTTCTTCTTTTGAAAACTTTGAGGAAAAGAAAGTAGAGGTTTCAAAATTGGAGGGTTATCATGGAATGTAATCCTCCTTGGTCTGTACTATTTCTTTGTTGGTCTTCTTTCTTCTCCTCATCTTCTTTCCTTTATTCAGCATCTTGATTCACTGATGTTGGGAATAATTGTGGCTCATCATGTTTCTTTGGAGACTCTAATTCTCTGCCACTCCTTAATGTTATAGCATTGCACTGCTCCCTTGGATTCTTTTTAGTATTGCTTGGAAAGACACCCTCGCTAACATTGTTGACAGAATTTACAAGCTAACTAATTTTAGTTTCCAAGTTCTTGAAAGATGCATTCGTATGTGTCTCAAGGCTTTCAAGTTTTGCTTTAGTCTTTTCAAGTCTTGCTTCACTCTTTCCCAATCTTGCATGAATTTCAGTTACAAATGAGCTCAAAAGATCTTCAAGTGATGGTTTCTTTTCTACTGGCTGAGATTGATGAGGAATTTGAAAACCAACAGGTGGGTTTATGGCATTCCTAGGATTCCCATAAGAAAGATTTTCATGATTTCTCCAACATGAATAATAGTGATTCGGTTGGTTGTTTCCACAAAAGTTATTGAATCCTTGGTTGTTAATATAATGCACATCTTCTTTTGATTGGTTGTAGCCACATATGATTCAATTACAGAAGGAGAAGGCTCTCTTGAAATTGGAACTCCCTATGCTATTGAACTGACTAATGCCAACTAGTGAGTCAATGATGACATCTATGGAGAAAGAGATGTAGTTTGATCCACTTCAAAACACCCAGTGGCTTTTTTGACCATATTTCATTCATTGGGCCACTGGAAACTATTAGAAGCCATGTCTTTAAGCAAGGCCTAGGCTTTTGCTATAGTTTTTTCCTTTAATGAACTTCCAAAAGTGGCATCTACTATCATCCTTGTCTGACCCTTCAACCCATTGTAGAATAATTGGATTTGGAGCTAATCAGGAAAACCATGCAAAGGACATCTTTTGATTAAATCTTTGAATCTCCCCCAACATTCATAGAGTGGTTCAAAATCCATCTATTTGAACTGACCAAATTCACTTCTGATTTGACTAGTTTTGGTAGGCGGGAAGAATTTTGCTAGGAATTTTTCAACTATCTCCTCCCATGTAGTGATGCTCCCTAGTTGTAGACTCTTCAACCAACCTCTTACCTTATCCCTCAAAAAGAAAGGGAACCATCTCAGTCTGATGGCGTCATCTGAAACTCCATTAATCTCCACAGTATCAATTATCTTCCTAAACATTGCCAAGTGAATATTTGGATCTTCACTTGGAGAACCCCAAATTTGAATTTGTTGCACCATGTTGATTAGGGCCGACTTTAACTCAAAGTTATTAGCATTGATTACTTGACAAGTAATGCCAGAGTAATTATCATTGACCACCGACTTGAAGTAGTCAATAATTGCTCTTTCCTATGGTTGATCAGCCATTATGCTAGATTCGGCTCACTTTACTCTTTTGATTTCTCGAAGTGTTCTTTGTATTTCTAGATCAAAAGGTGTCAAATCACTCGCTCTCTAATTTTGCATGCATTGTTAAGAAAATAAGAAGTGATGTAATCAGATAAGAGTGAGAAAAGAAAAGAAAAATAAAAATTCAAATTAAAACTAGAATTATCTTATAATAATATTAGTGAGAAATCAAAATAAAAAAATAGTCTTTGGCAATAGTGTCAAAAATTTGTTTGTTGCAACTTTATTGTAAGTGTACGATGCCAAGTTTTATTGTGTAGTGATGAGAGGGTTCCCATATCCACAGGGACTATAAATTTCAATTGCTTAATAGCTATCACTTTAAATAATTCTAACTTTATCTAGAAGATTAAAACTAGGAAATTGCACAAGAAACAAAAGTAAAAGACTTTGAAAAGAAGAGATCAAGATAGGAAGAGCTCTAGAGGATCGATTTCACTTATACTTCTATCATGGTATCTTCAATTAATTATATATTGATCATTCTCTTAGTTTCTAAATCAAGAATCCTAATTCACTCAACTTCGTCTTTCAAGTGCCAAATCAAGTATCAATTCCTAATATCCCTATAAAAATTGAAAGATTAAAAACGCATTAAGATCTGTGACTCTCTTTAAGTAATTTCATGAAACTTAGAAGCTCTCCCTAGTCATCTAGAATTCCATATCATGATGCCTAAATCCTATTCAGGATTACCTCTCCTGAATGTCAAATCTCAAATATCAAATTATTCAATACATGGCCAATAAATTGAAAGCATTAAGCATAAGACATTATAAATAAACCAATAAAAACTTTCAATAATATAAATAATTAATCATCCCATGATCTTTACATAAGATTCACCTCTCCTATAGAACGAAAAGTTTAGCTACTCATAGTTTTAACAAAAACAACTCCAAGTATTCTAAACATCCACAAAAACTTAAAGGAAGAACAAAAAGAAAGATGAAACTCTTTGTTGCGGATGATCTCCCTCTAGTTGCACCAAAACCCTAGCTCTTAAAGTCTCCACCATCCAAAAGTCCCTAATAGATGTGTTAATCTACTATTTATAATCTCTTCATTAGGGCTAAACACTACTTTACATAACTTAAGTCATCTTTACGCACAAACAGAACCCACTTCAAAAACTAGCCCAGCATACAGATGTTTGGATGCCATGACATTTACTTGCTATCCACCAGGATTGACTGTTCATCAAGTAAGATGCCATAGCATTTGATTTGGATGCCATGACATCTAGACACCAAGCCCCCCTTTCATCATTTCGTGCGCCATGACATTCAAGTTGAATGTCGCAACATCTGCCTGTTGTCCACTTCTACTTCTATTGGCTTAAGGTTTCGAGCATTACAGCATTTAATTTTGATGTCGTGCCACTTGGGTGCTTCCCCTTTTTTTCTTCATTTTCCAGCAACTTATTTCCCCTCTAACTCCACTACAATTCCTCTTTCCTCTTTGTTGAATCCCCATGTTTTCATCACACTTTCTGCATTCACGTGCCTACAAATAAACACAAACATAAACACTATAAATCAACTAGAAACAACTTAAGAACAAACCAAACGTTTATTCAAAAAGGTATGATATAAGTGAATAAAATTCACTAATTAGTGAAGTTTCTCTCGTATCTGATTGGTTCTAAGGTAATTGTCTATTCTAATCATGCTACTTTAAAATATTTGCTAACTAAGAAAGATGCCAAACCTAGATTGATTAGGTGAGTTTTACTACTACAAGAATTTGATTTAACAATCAAGGATAAGAAAGGTGGTAAAAATGTCACAGATCATCATTTGTCTAGACTTGTGGAGGGGACTAATTTTAAAAAAGGCAAAGATATAGAAGTTACTCCCATCAATGAGATTTTTCTTGATGATCAACTCTTTTCTATGCAGGAAAAAGAGCCCTGGTATGCTGATATTTTCAATTATTTGGTCGAAGGGGTTTTTAATCCAAGTTTGAATTCACAGGGAAAGAAGTGGACTTTGTCAATAGTAAAACACTACTTTTAAGATGATCCAATTCTCTTCAAATTTTACTCGGATCTAATTATTCGACATTGTGTACCTGATAACAAGCAGTAAAGCATTTTGAGTCATTGCCACATATTAAGCTATGAAGGACATTTTGGAGGAAAGAAGACCGCTCTTAAGGTATTTCAATCTAGTTTTTACTAGCTAACTCTTTTCAAGGATGCTCATGCCTTTTATGCCAAATGTGATAGGTGTCAAAGAATAGGAAACATTGGTAAGAAAGATGAAATCTCACTCATAAGTAATTTAGTTGTTGGATTGTTTGATGTATGGAGCATTAATTTCATGGGCCCATTCCCATTATCCAATGGGAACATTTACATTTTGGTTGCTATTGATTATGTGTCCAAGTGGATTGAGGTAATTGCCATAAAAAAGAATGATTCTAATGTTGTGCTTAAATTTTTGAAGGATAGGATTTTTACCAAGTTGACACTCCAAGAGAGATTATTAGTGATAGAGGTACTCACTTTTGTAATAAGGCTTTTGTAACACTATTAAAAAGGTACAATATCATCATCGAGTAGCAATACCATATCTTCCACAAACTATACTAGAGAGGATAGTGAACACTTCAAGGAAAGATTGGGCAATGAAGTTGAATGATGCACTTTAGGGATATTGAACTGCTTACAAGACCCCAATTGAATGAGTCCTTACAAGCTTATGTTTGGTAAAGCATGCCCACCTATGGTATTGGAGCATCAAGCATACTGGGTGATCAAAAAGTTGAATTTTGATTTACAAAAAGCTGGTGAGGAAAGTGTTAAGTTTAACCCTTCTATTTAGCTTGATTTTAATGATGAACATGATTAAGTAGCTAAGTTTTGATGATGAGCAAACATATGAATGGAAAGTTAAGGTACTAACAAGTTATGTTCCCAAGTTTTGCATAAATAAATGATTAAAACAGGTTAACTAAGCTAGGGAAGTAACTTAAGAATGATGGACATTATGTACAAGATCATATCAAATTATTAAGTTTTTAGTGAAATAAAAACTAGTAAATGCCCTAAAGAACAATAATTCTGAACATAAGAAAGTATTTTAGATGGATAAGAGTACTTTTGAAATCAATAAAGATAAATTTAGAAATTATAGCATCAATCAAAAGATCTAAAAGTCACATCTGAAAGCTTCAAAACAACTTCAGAAGAAGTCCATGCTTTAGAGATCGACAAGAATAAACAAAACTTATTTCAAAAGCAAGGAAGCCCTCCAAAGGTTACTTTAGATGATAGAACCAAGCTTCAAACGATTTCAGATGGACTAGAACACTTCTAAAATAAAAAGAAACAAGTTCAGAACATAAAGAAGCCTTTAGAAGATCTGGAAGCCAAATCTAAATAGCTTTAGAGGAAGTTCAAAGGTAGATCACTATGCTTCAGAGTTTAAAAGGATCAATTTGAACATAGTTTGAAAGCAAGGAAGTGTTGGTTCCCATAGGATGGCTATACCCAAGAGGGGAGGGGTGAATTGGGTTTATAAAACTTGCTTGTCCCCTATTTAATTCAATTCATCCAAAATGGAGAAGACCTTCCACTCCTCCACGCTCTCCTCCAAAACAAGTTGTTGATAATCCTAATATTCTTATTTGTATCTCCAATCCAATCAGGATGACACACTTTGATTTTGAGAGCAAATCAAAAATCAACTCTGAAATTGCTTGGATGTTTCTCTCTCAATCTATCATTCTATCCCCTCAGGAATTGCCATTTTCAGAACTCAAAGATCCTAATATTCTATTTAGGCTTCAATTTCTTCTAGATCCACCATTGACTACCAAGGATCACAAAATTCACATTCCTGATAAAGAGTCAATTCTTCAAAGATATTTTGAGAAACCTCTTCACTCACTTCCAAAGTCTAGAAAACTCAGAAGCTCATTTCCATCTCCCTTGGGTCCTCATCAACTCATTCTTATTACTAAGGAAGAGTTCTCATTCTATTCAAATGCCAATCTTTAAGCAATTGCTGATAATCTACCTCCTCCATATCCTCAGCTCTTTGAAACATCTATCCAACATAGAATTAGGACAAGCTATTTTAAACCATCCTCCTCATCTGAACCTACTCCATCCCCTTCTACCAAAGTTAAAACAAGAAAACCTCCTGCAATCCCAAAACCAAAACCACTAAATAAACTATCATCTTCTTCACCTTCATCCCAACCATCTTCTTCTAAACCCAAGAGGAAGCCAAGAATCCCACCTCCAAAGGAACACAAAAAGGCTCCTCTTTCTCGCATCACCATATGTCATCAAGAGTACACTACCAAGATGAATGCCAATATAGAAGCCTTCTTGAAAGAGACTCTTGTATCCTTTCCTGAGTTACTAGATTGTAACGCCCCGCCCTCCTGGGGTCGTTACTCCACTTTACACCATAAATCCACATGATAATACCATGATTTTTCC